>ML281898.1:0-12256 GCA_005239495.1 Nicotiana undulata | reverse complement strand
TTGAATATGCTATGAATCAAAATAAGGGCAAGCCTATGGTATGATCGTTTGTAGCACTTGAACTTTTTTTTGTGAGTGTGAGTGTCTTGTAAATAGTCCCATTGCTGTCAATATTGTAAACATTGTGATTGGGGACTTTATTTCCTTTTGGTGAGGGCACATGTGTTGTGGAGTTAACATTAAGTGAGTCCTCGAGATAGGGTATAAGCACACTCAGCTGAGGGTAACATCTTGTCAAGACGCGTGAGGCTCAAGGTTCATAAGTTGATTAAATTTCCTGTAGATAATGGTGACTGTCGAGGATTGGATGAAATACATGCTTGTAGTACTGACACCTAACACTCCCCGTGGTCACAAATTGTTTCCGATCTTGTAGTTAGATTCTAGAAGAAGATGGAGTCAATTTAGTTGCTTGAGGACAAGCAAGAGTTTAAGTTGGGGGTGTTGATGTGCCGGAGAATTTCGGCACATTTAATACCATATTGCTTAAACTATGGCTCGTTTCAAGAGCATTTACTCTTATTAATCATAGAATTTTGGTATTTTGCAGTACACAAGGTGTAAACACTCAAGACCATGCAAAAGGGAGTTAAAGAAGAGAAAAGAGAAGGAAAATGGTCAAATGCGATCGCATATGCAACATGCGAATCGCATTTCAAGCCTAGGGGTCGCATACCGCAACAGAAAGTTGAGTCAAAATTAAGGAGTGAAATGCGGTCAAATATGCGACCGCATATCCCAAATGCGAACCTCATTTGAATTGCATCTCTAGCTGATGCCTGAAGCCACAATGCAAATGCGACGCATGAATGCGATTGCATATCATCAATGCGGACCGCATATCTCAAATGCGATAAATCTCTGGGACCTAGGGTTTTGATATGCGATGGAAGAAGCGAAGATGTGAATCGCATTCCTGTTATACGACAGGAATGCGATCGCATATCGGCCAACAGGGGTGTTTTTGTCTGTTTTTCACCCGAATATTCTGCCCATTATAAAAGGATTTACTTGGGTGTTGTGGGTCATTCTTGTCTAGCTTTTGAACAACATTCTCTCATTAAATATTCTTCACCTTTTGGAAGTATTAGAGCAAGCAAGTGGTGGTTTGTAAGCATTCATGACATTATTAAATACTTGTTTCTTTTGGTTATTTATGATGAGTAGCTAAGTTTAAACACTGAGGTTGTGGACCCTAAATGGGTGTTATGTATTTGGGTATTTGCCATTGAATATATGCATAATGGGTAGTTGATATGTGTTTACTCTTCGTCTTATATTTCTTGTTAATGGTTGCAAACATTAACTTATGCCATAATTTTATGTTACCTTGGAAAAGCGGGTTAGAAGTGGTAAGAGTAAATACCGAAGACTCGAGGCGTTAAACCTTGTTTAATAGAATCACTTAGGAATAAGTTGGTTTTATTTGGCAAGACGTGATTCGGATTTATTGCAACTCTTTTACATTTGGAAAAATCATAAAGAGGAAATACTATCGTAGTATTGGAAAATCTAGGATAGTTATCTTAAGAATCATTTGCATATCAAGAACTTCCCATTAGAAATATATCATATTAATACCTACTTGCATTACACTCCATGAAAGGGGACACAACCTTGGTTATTCTACCCATATTAATTATAACCTAAATTAGCTTCCTTTGTTACTACTCTTTCTCTAAAATAGTAGACTATTAATCACTACTTTCTTTGTCACTAAAGGAATAGAATTTCGATTAGAGTTAAGAATCACACTAACAAAGTGATATTTTCACATCTATTCCCTATGGGATTTGACCCCAACCTTGTTGGGTTATTATATTTGACTTCGACCGCTTTACACTACTTTAAAAGTGTAATTTGAGCGTATCAGGGCCCACAACTCGTAATCGGGTAAAAGTTACCAATTAAGAACATCCATTCACTCACGAGATCACTCATACAAAAATCATCCAAATGTGATGTCTAAATCCTACTCAAAACTCATAAATTCAATTGGGTAACTTTTCCACCTATTTTCCCAACTTTTCAATCCAAATCTGAAATTAAATAGAGAAAATGACTATAGATTAATGAAATACAACCAAAAAGAAGTTATGAATCCTTACCCCAAAGCTTTCTCTGAAAATCCCACAAGAAATCGCCTTCTCTTGAGCTCAAAAATCAAATTTGTGAATATGAACCTCAACCCTCGATTCTGCCCAGCGATTCCGCACCTGTGAACCTATTGTCGCACATGTGACGCCGCACCTATGGAAAATTCCTCGCAGGTGCGGATATGACTTAAGGGGGATGGGTCCACGTCTGCAGCAAGAGGGGCCATACTTGCGCGTGCGCGCCTACAGAACATTGTCCGCTTCTGCGGTCTTCTCCGCGCCTGCGATTCCTTAAGCGCATCTACGGGCATCGCAGATGCGGTACTTCCCTCGCACCTGCAATCCATGGTCAAGCATCCAAATTCCGCATCTGCGCTAGATTTCCACATGTGCGATTTCGCACCTGCGGTCTCCCCTCCGCTTGTGCGAAACACCAGAAACCTGAATTTCTTCAGCAACTTTCCTAAGTCCAAATTTCATCTGTTAAGAACCCGACACTCACCTGAGGCCCCAGGGACCTCAATAAAACATACCAACCAATCCTAAAACACCATACGAACTTAGTCGAGCCCTCAAACCATATCGAATAGCATAAAAACGCGAATTATGCACGGATTCAAGCCTAAAGAACTTTGAATTTCTAAATTCTACAAATGACGCAGAAACATATCAAACCTTGTCTGAATGACTTCAAATTTTACACACAAGTCAAAAATGACACCACGAACCTACTCCCACTACCGGAATTCCATTCCGGGCTCTATATCAAATTTTCCACTGCCGACCAAAATTGCCAAAATTCTAACTTTCGCCAATTCTAGCCTAAATCTACTACGGACCTCCAAATCACATTTGGGGCACGATCCTAGGTCAAAATTCACATAACGGAACTAACGGTACCATCAAAATTCAAAACTAAGTTCGTTACACATAAGTCGACATCCGATCGACCTTTCCAACTTACGCTCCCAAATAAGAGACTAAGTGTCTCAATTCGTTTAAAAAACTCAACACGATCCCTCCAGGAAACCCAATATAGCATAATAAGATATGGGGAAAGCAGTTAATAGGGGATCAAGGATCTATCTCTCAAAATGACCGGTCGGGTCGTTACATCCACCCACTCTTAAAATAATCGATCATCCTCAAACAAGTATAAAGACATACCTGACGCTGTGAAAAGATGAGGGTAACAGTTGCGCATATCCCGCTCGATCTCCTAAGTCTCCTCCTCGACCGGTTGACCCATCCACTGGGCCTTTACTGAAGCAATGTTCTTTGACCTTAGCTTTCTGACATGCATGTCCAATATAGCCACTGGCTCCTTAACATAAGATAGATCCTCGGACAATCTCTCTGATGTAAATTTCAGCCAACCTCTCTGAAGAGTAAGTAGTCATCACTGGGATGAAATGAGATGACTTGGTCAGCCGATCCACGATCACCCAAATAGCATCTAACTTCCTCAAAGTCCGCGGAAGTCCAACTACAAAATTCATGGTGATCCGCTCCCACTTCCACTCTGGGATCTCTAACCTTTGAAGCCAGCCACCAAGTCTCTGATGCTCATACTTAACATGATGACAGTTGAGGCACCTGGCCATGAACCCAACTATATCCTTCTTCCTCCTCCTCCACCAATAGTGTTGTCTCAAATCCTTGTACATCTTCGCAACACCCGCATGGATGGAATATTGTGAGTTGTGGGCCTCCTCAAGAATAAACTCCCGAAGCCCATCCATATTGGACACACATATCCAACCCTGCATCTTTATCACGCCATCATCACCAATAGTCACATCTCTAGCATCACCCCGTCAAACCCTGTCCTAAAGGACTAGAAGATGGGGATCATCATATTGGCGCTCCCTGATACGGTCATAAAGAGAAGACTGATCGACCACACAAGCCAATACCCGGCTCGGCTCTGAAATATCAAGTCTCACAAACTGACTGGCTAAGATCTGAAATCCAATTCTAAGGGCCTCTCTACTACTGAAGGTACGAGAAAATCTCCGCCCGGCGACTCAAGGCGTCGTCCACTACATTGGCCTTCCCCGGGTGGTACAATATAGTGATGTCATAATCCTTAAGTATCTCTAGCCAAACTAAGGATACTACGGATCTCCGTAGCTGATGATGGTCTAGGCCAACTCTGCACTACCTCCACCTTCTTCGGATCTACCTTGATCCCATCACAAGATACTACGTGATCCAAGAATGCCACTGAATCAAGCCAGAACTCAAACTTAGAAAATTTTGCCTACAATCTCTTCTCCCTCTAATACTGAAGCACAATCCTCGGGTGTTGCTCATGATCTTCCCGAGACCGGGAATATACCAAAATGTCGCCAATAAAAACAATGACGAAGGAATCAAGATAAGGTCGGAACACACTGTGCATCAAATGCATTAAGGCTGTTGGGGCATTGGTCAGCCAAAAGACATGACAAGAAACTCATAATGACCATATCTGGTCCTTAAAGTAGTCTTCGGGATAATCGGCTCCCGAATCTTCAACTGATGATAGCCAGAATGCAAGTCAATCTCGGAAAACACCCTGGCACCTTGTAACTGATCAAAGAAATCATAAATGCGAGGCAATGGATACATATTCTTCATTGTGACCTTGTTCAACTGACGAAAATCAATACACATACGCATAGAACCATCCTTTTTCTTCACAAACAAGACAGGAGCACCCCAAGGTGACACATTAGGCCTAATTAAACCCTTATCAAGCAACTCTTGCAACTGCTCCTTCAACTCCTTCAACTCAGGAGGAACCATAAGGTGAGGAGGAATAGATATGTGCTAAGTTCCCGGCAACAAATCAATGCCGAAATCAATATCTTCGTCGGGCAGCATACCAAGAAGATCAGCTGGAAACACATCAGGGGAGTCCCTCACTACTGGAACTGACTCAACTATAGGGGTATCAATACTGACATCTCTCACATAGGCCAAATACGCATCACATCCATTCTCAACCATTCGTTGAGCCTTAAGAAATGAAATGACCCTGTGGGGAGTATATTCTAAGGTATATCTCCACTCTAATCGCGGTAAGCCTAGCATAAACAGCGTCACGGTCCTAGTGTGACAATCAAGAATAGCATAATGGGAAGACAACCAGTCCATGCCCAAGATAACATCAAAATCTACCATACTGAGCAATAATAAATCGCCTTTGGTCTCAAAACCACTAAGAGCAATCAAACACGACCGATATACGCGATCCACAACAAGAGAATCTCCCAAAGGAGTAGATACATAACCAAGGGAACTCAAAGAATCCCGAGATACCCCTAAATGCGGGGCAATATAAGAAAACACATATGAATACGTAGAGCCTGGGTCAAATAATACTGATGCATCTCTATGATAGACGAGGACAAAACCTGTGATGACAGAATCTGAAGCAACTACCTTTGAACGTGCTGGAAGGGCATAATACCTGGCCTGGCCTCCCTCTATAGAGCGACCTCCACCTCGAGCTGCCTAAGTAGGTGGGGCAGCAGTTGGGGCTAGAAGAATGACCGAAGGACCTAGTGGAGCACGTGGTGGCTGAGATGTCTGTGGAGGTGCACCCCTCCTGAATCTGGGGCAATCCCTCACCATGTGATGAGTATCACCGCACTCAAAGCAACCCCTCGGAGGACGTAGTGGCTGAGACTGACTCGGACCTGGCCTGCTGGACTGGCTGGTAATAGCACATCGAGTAGGATGCACACTGGATACTAGCAGTGCATAGTAAGGCTCCTGAGGTCTAGGAGGAGCTGGAACACCGATGGCTGCTGGAAGAGCTGAATGAACAAGGTGGCTCACAAAACCCTTACCATGGCGGGTTGTTGGCGCACGAGCTCCTAAAACATTACCAGACTCTCGAGACCTCTTGAACTCTCTCTCATCTCTGTCCCGGGAAAGCATGACCTCCACTCTCTTGGCAATACTCACGACCTACTGATAAGTGATATCCATCTCTAACTCCCTGGCCATACCGGTCCGAATACTGGGGTGGAGCCCCTCAATGAAGCGACGAACCCTCTCTCTGACTGTAGCAACCAAAATCGGTGCATGTCGAGCCAACTCACTGAAACGGACTGCATACTCCGACACAGTCATAGAACCCTGGTGCATCTGCTCAAACTCTGCACGCCAAGCATCCCTGAAGCTCTGAGAGACATACTCATGCAAAAACATATCTAAGAACTGAATCCAAGTGAGTGAAGATGCCTCGTCCGGACTACTCAGCTCATAGGAACGCCACCACTGATATGTCTCTCCCCTCAGCTGGAACAGTAAGAGAAATCTCACTCGCCTCCACTATGCCCGTATTGCGGAGGATACGATGACACTCATCAAGAAAACCATGAGCATCATTTGAAGTTAGTTTGTTGAAAGTGGGTGAGTGGTACTTCTTGTATCTCTCAAGTTTGAGCTGCTATGCCTTAGAAGCAGCTACCATGGTCTCATGATGAACCGGAGCCACTAGGGCATAGGAATAAACTCTGGGTCTGGTAAACCCGGACCCTCTGCTCAGGAGTACGGTTTGCGCGATTTTAGGCCCCTCCCCCGGCCTAAGATGTGGCAGGAGCTATCGAAATCAGCCCAGCCTGAGCCAAAGTGCTAAACATGCTCATGAACTGAGCCAAAGTTTCCTGGAGGGCTGGAGCAACAATAGGAACCTCTAGTGTCAGCCCTCCAGCTGGAGCTGCTGGAGGCTCCTCTGTCGCCGCTCGCGTAGGTGCTCGGACCGCGTGGTCATCCTCTACCCCTACCCCGGCCTCTGGAGTCTCTGGTAGGGGGCTTGAGTGCCTGATCGTCGATCCTCCCGGTACGAGTCCTCACCATCTGTGAGAAAGAATATAATAGAAATTTTTAGAATTTTGATGTCAATAACTCGCACGACAAGGAAACCAAAGAAGTATGATTGTTCTTAATAGTTACATAGCCTCCCTAATATAAGTACGGACGTCTTCGCACCAATCCGTGAGACTCTAATTAATTGGCCTGTGACTCACGATGCCTATGAACCTAGAACTGATACCAACTTGTCACGATCCATTTTTCCCTTCCGAAAGACGTCGTGACGGCACCTATTCGCTACGAATAGGTAATCCTATTAACATTGAAATAACCAAAAATAAAGAATATAAAGGAACAATTAAGCATCAAAAATGGCTAAATAAAGGTAAAATGCCGCTCGGCATATACAAGTAAAACCAATTTTCCAATTTTGCACAACACTTCCCAAAACCCGGAACCATGAGTCACAAGGAGTCTATGAAGTACATGAGGGAAGACAAAGTAAAAGATAGAGGGGGACTTCGAGGATCTGCGAACCCGTGTAGATATACCTTGAAGTGTCTAGTGGTTGCTGTTGTTGCACTAATACTAAGGCTGACGAGAGGTACCTGGATCTGCACACGAAAACATGTGCAGGAAGGGCGTGAGTACACCACAATGGTACCCAGTAACTACCAAACCTAACCTCGGTCGAGTAGTGACGAGGTCAGGTCAGAGACCTGTCATTATAAATATAACGAAATAAGACATAAGAATTATATTACAATAAAAATTCACGACCCAAACTGATTGGCCGCGACGGGCACCTGGTACCTCTGAAGAAAAAGTTGACATTAGGAGCAAACACAGTAAAAAATGAAACAAAAATTGGAAACGGATTAAACACTAAATCAAACAAAATGGTAAGGCAACCTGAAAATTAAAAAAAAATGTAGTAAAAGAGACGGAAAGAACGGGCCTTCTTATGTACAGGAACATCTATTGACTACAAAGATGGAAATTCAACGAGAGAACTCGAACAAATCGGACCGGGCGTGCAGAGCTCCATCGGAAACCTCGAGTGACAGAGTTTTGAACTGTGTTTTCATGAAGTTTTCAGCTGCGTTTTATGGCATTTAAGAGGTGGTGTTGGGACTGTTTTAGGCTAGTTTTTGTGGTGGAGTAGTGAGTTTGTTGGGTTGCTTTGTGGCAGCTTTTTTTTTTTGAGCTCCTATATGGCAGATTTTGGTTGTATAATAGGTGGTTATGGTGTTGGACTATGGAGGATAACTAGCGATCTTTTAGGCTGTGAAAATGGAGGAGAAAAAAAATGTGTGAGTTACGGTTGTAAGCCAAGAACGATAAAGTTGGGTTTCCTTCCTATTGCTGCTATATTTTTCTCTTCGCCAGATCTGTGTATTTCCCTTCCCCTGCTTTTGTTCCCTTTTCCTTCTCTATTTTTTTTCTTCCTTCTTTTCTGTCCAAGTGAGGTTTTTATATATCATCAATTATGTGAGTATTCTTGGAGAGCAAGTAGCAATTTTGGATAAGATCCTTCACGTCCACTTGTTAAAAGATTAATTCAAAAATGTGAATCTTCAGTGTGAGAATGTGCATGTGTATATTTGGAAAAAGACAAAAATTAGTTAGAAGGAATCTTTGCTAAGTGTCACTTTTCTATTGGTTTCTTATTTTTATTTTATTTTTGGTTTTCTTTTAAGAGATAAAAATAGGTAAAAACAAAAATAAAGATACTACTCCTACTTAAACAACTAAAAACAATAAAGTAGAATTACTACATAAAGTAATTGTTAAGAGTATTGCACTA
Organism: Nicotiana undulata; assembly: GCA_005239495.1. NCBI lineage: Eukaryota > Viridiplantae > Streptophyta > Magnoliopsida > Solanales > Solanaceae > Nicotiana > Nicotiana undulata. Next base: position 3,544 of record ML281898.1, on the reverse strand, counting down.
AACTAAAGAAGAACTATATCTTCTTATTTTTTCTGGAAATCCTTTTTTCTTCTATGTAAATGAAAATAAAACTTATATTAAAAATGTGAAATTTTTTTTAAATCATTTTCAATTTCCTTAAATAAAACCTTTAAAAGGGTAAAACAAAGTTTAAACATGTAAATTAAACTCAAAAATTATTTACATACTAAAAAGTGATAAAAGAAATTCAAATATAGTAAAAACTTAGGTGCTCACAGCTTCCCCTCTTTGCTCGAGAACAAGAAGTGTTTTTGGAAAAAGATAAAGTAAGCAACCGTTTTGTTATTCAAAAGAGGAAGAAAATAAAAGGTGCAGCCGAGTCCTAGTTTTGGACAACCTACATATCCCGGGTTATAAGGGAATCAGGTCGCATGTAGTTCAAGAAGGTTTGGAGTGGATGAGTGTGTGGAGAGGATGAGGGAATAGAGTGAGGTTTCGTTCCGTCGAGGTTCCGGTTCGCGGTCCTGTTATTACATCAAAATCAAAAATAAAAAAGACTAACTAAGCCTATCAACTATAAGTTACAAGGTTCCTATATAAATCTTCTGAAGCTTGATCTTGAGTCTTGAACGGTGCTTCATGCCGACTTTTGATTTGAACCTTGATGCTTTCTAGCTGCAGGTGCTAGTTTGTTCTTCTTCAGCTTTACGGATCACAACGGGACATACAAAGCTTGTGTCTTCAATCACGTCTTGAGCAGTCCATATCTTTTCTCCGCTTCTGCACTTTGAGTTCACTTTTTTTTTCTTTTTTTCTTTTTTCTTTTATTCTGGATTCAGACTCCTTCTTTTGGTCATCTCAAACCCTGTGCCTCTAGGTATAACCTGCTCAGGCACCAAAACAAACAAACGAACAAAAATTTTCTGCCCCAGTTTTCACTAGGAAAATTTTCGTAAGTTAAAAGGTGCAGCCGAGTACTAGTTTTGGACAGCCTACATATCCCGGGTTATAAGGGAATCAGGTCACATGTAGTTCAAGAAAGTTTGGAGTGGATGAGTGTGTAGAGAGGATGGGGGAATAGAGTGAGGTTCCGTTCCGTCGAGGTTCCGGTTTGCAGTCTTGTTATTACATCAAAATCAAAAATAAAAACCAAGATTGTGTATCCTTGGGAAAAAGAGATTAGGGAGACCCTATTGTTTCAAAATCATCAACTAGGGGGTGGTGACCCTATGTTGGCATCAGGATATGCTGGCATCAACTAGGGAGTGGACACCCTATGTTGGCATCACCTAGGGAGTGGTGACCCTATGTTGGCATCAGGTTATGCTGGCATCAACTAGGGAATGGAGACCCTATGTTGGTATCAACTAGGGAGTGGTGACCCTATGTTGGCATCAGGTTATGTTGGCATCAACTAGGGAGTGGAGACCCTTGATAAGTTGGTATTTTATCAACTTATCTCCTCTTAATACTTAATCTTTTGTGTAATTTTGATGAGAAATAAGACATTTATTGATGATTATTGGTATATTTCAGGTGTCAAGTGATTTAGAGATGATTGTGAAGAAATCATGCGAAAACAAGTCAAAAAGGAGCTAAAATGGAAATTAGGAAGTTTACCCAGTTTTTAAATTGTGCGATCACATAAGTTACAGTTTATGAAGCTCTGCAAACGCAGATACATGGATGCAAACGCACAGCATTGAGGAGCGGTCAGCAGACTGGTCAAATGGCATGTGCGAATGCTGGACCACATGTGCGATCGCATAGGCTGGGAGAAACAATTGTATGCGAACGCGGGCATACTGTTGCGATCATAGTGTATTTCCTGGGCAGTTCTGACATTTCACATTTTAATCCCCAAACCATTTTTATACACGACCTAGCAGATATTTTTAGAATCTTTGGTTAATCTTTGGCTATTGTAAAACATTATTTGAGTCTTTAATACAAGAGAGAACAAGTTTTGAAGCTAGGGTTTGCACACACACTTGGGTTTTGAAGATTTCAAACTTGTTGTTAAGGTTTTTTTACCCATTTATGTTTATTTCTTCATTTCCTTACTTTTATTTGTAACGACCCAGCAGGTCGTTTTGCGTATTAGGGTCCCGTTTCCTTAAATGAAACCTTCCATAGCGGCTATTCGTGCTTTATGACTCGCGGGAGCGGGTGGTTCGGGATGTGGGAATGAATTAGATGGTTTAGGAACACTTGGTTCCTTAAGGCTGGCCTATTTGGCCAAGTTTGACTTCGGTCAACATTTTGAGAAAACGACCTCGGAATCGATCTCTGACAGCTCCAGTAGCTCCGTATAGTGATTTCGGACTTGGGCGTATGTTCGGCTCAGGTTTCTGATGACCCGGGAGCGTTTCGACGCCCGAAATGGAAATCAGGATTTCCTTAAGTTTAGAATTTGGCCTGGAACGGGACTTCATGCTATCGAATTCCGAATGGAATTTCAAGGCTGGCAATAGTTCCATATAGTCATTTATGACCTGTCTGCAAAATTTGGGGTCATTCCGAGTAGTATAGACCCGTTCGGCGCAATGTAATGAATTCTAGAATTTCAAAGTTCTTAAGTTTGATTAATTTTGTTTTGGGGTTGAATTTTGAGTTCCGTTATTGTTTTTCATGTTCCGAAAGTTTGAGCGAGTCCGTATAACGAATACAGACTTGCCGGTGCTTTTGGACGGGATCCCGGGGGGCTCGGGGGTGTTTTAGACCCCCGGGAGCTAAGTTAGAAAAACCAGAAATTTTCTGTCTGGTTTCCTTCTCTGCGATCGCAGAAGCAGGGATGCGATCGCAGAGAAGTAATTATGCTGGGCCATCCAACATTCTCTGCAATCGCAGACATCACTCCGCGATCGCATATGGTCCACTCCCCAACCCTCTACGGTCACAGACTCACCCCTGCGATCGCACAAGTCACCTACCCCCCCTACTGCCTATTCCTCTCTGCGGTCGCAGACCTCACTCCTGCGATCGCATAAGCCTACCTCCCCACCCTCTTCGATCGCATAGTGCTTCTCGAGGGCTAGGATCATTTGTTCTTCGCGATCGCAGGCCTGATGACGCGATCGCAGTGAAGGTTTTCCTGGGCAGTATTTAAATGCCCAATTACGGGCTTTCTTCCTCATTTCCAATTTCCAAACTCCATTGAAGCATCTTAGAGATGGGGGAAATGGCTGTCCAAAGCCACTATCATCTAAGGTTAGTGACTTCTTCTCTAAATTATCAATTTTTCATGGAATTCAACTAATTTTGTTCTTAAAAATATCAAAATCATGGGAAAAATTGGGTAGAAATTCCTAGGGCTTTGATAATTAGTGAATTATCCCTTTTTAGCCATGAATTCCTAAATAAATTAGGTAATTACGATCCTTAGGCTTCGGGTAATTCATTCCTTCGAGAATTTACAAAATCCGAACGCGTGGGCCCCGGGGTCGAAATTTCAAAAACCTTCAAGAATACTATATTTTGGAATTTCTTGTTAATTCTTATTCTTGGAGCATAAATTGATTCAATTATTCTATGTTTGGCTAGTTGTGAGCCGTCAAGGGTAGTTTCGGAGCTTTGAGCGCAT
>ML281897.1:24626-62097 GCA_005239495.1 Nicotiana undulata | reverse complement strand
GGGGGGGGGGGGGGGGGGGTGCCCCCCAATATTCGAGGTTGATTGGAGACAATCCTTGAATTCTTGTTAAGTTCTCCTTAGGTAGCATATCGATGTTTCCTCGTTAAAAACCTTGTCGGTAAAACCCTTTTCGGGATAAAATCCGATCGAAGGAAAAGAGTGCAACGCATGCTTTTCTAACCGCATACCTGCACATAGGTTAGCGTAAACCGTAAGTAAAAAGGGAGATGGTTAAACCTTAGAAGTGATGGCGTTCGAGCCTCGATATGCTTCAACAGCTTGTTCCGAGGATGCGGTACGGTCCTTTACTCGTTTATTCGGGTGCAACCGAGAATGCAGCTTGTGATTGCTACTTGGTTGTTTTCTTATCCTTTGGCTCCTTCGATGTAAAAGGTGTCGATGCCGGTTCCACATCGTGCACCGCGAACATCTCTCTTGCGGCATGCTGCTCCCGGTATACCATTTTTATTCCGTCCTTCATTGGAACCTTCATCATTTGATGAAGGGTTGATGGTACTGCTCTCATGTAGTGTACCCATGGCCTCCCGACCAAGGCATTGTACCTCATGTCTCCTTCAATGACATGAAACTTGGTATTTTGGGTTGTGCCGGCTACGTTGACCGATGATATCCCCCTTCGTTGTCTCGCTCGCCATGTTGAATCCGTTGAGGACTCGAGAGGCAGGCATGATCTGGTCGAGCAGTCCGAGCTTCTCCACCACCCTCAACTTGATTATGTTGGCCGAGCTACGTGGATCCACAAGCACACGTTTAATTTGAAATGTATTTACAAGAAAAGAAATTACCAATACGTCGTTATGAGGCTGAGACAGGGGGTCCCTATATCCTCTTCGATGAACGTGAGAGCGTCCTCGGGTATGTAACCTCGAGTTCTCTTTTCCCTGGTGATGGATATTTTTGTTCATTTGATAATGGGTTCCTGTGGGATTTCGATTCCTCCAATGATCATATGGATGACATGTTGTGGCTCTTCTGCTTCATTTTTCATGTTAGCCTCTCTGTCCCGAAATTGATTTTTAGCTCAGTCGCTAAGGAACTCTCGGAGGTGCCCTTTGTTGATTAGTCGGGCTACTTCTTCTCGGAGCTGTCTACAATCTACGGTCTTCTGACCGTGTGTGCCGTGAAATTCGCACACCAGGTTAGGGTTCCTTTGCGACAGATCTGATATTATGGGTTTTGGCCACCTGGTGTCTTTGATTTTACCTATGGTCGATACGATGCCTGAAACATCAATGTTGAAGTTGTACTCAGATAATCGGGGTGCCTCTATCGATCCTGTGAGTCTGTCGAAACCAGCTTTGTTCATGAGTCCCCGAGAACTCTGGCCTCGGTCCATCCTTCAGTCGTTCTGAGGTATGTTGCGTCTTGGGTCGTTTCTTCGATCCTCTATGTACATTTGGTACCTTTCCTTGTTAGGCCTTGGTTCCTTCGCCAGGAACCTGCTGGGACATATCGAGCCTGAGGGAGCTCCCAATTGGTCGTCCTCGACCCTACTTTTTGATTGGTATCGGTTGTGGACATCCGCCCAATTGACGGAGGGATATTCAACCAAGTTCTGCTTTAGCTGCTTCGAAGATATCAAGCTCCGTTCACTCAAACCTTGAGTGAAGGCCTGTACTGCCCAGTCATCGGAGACTGGTGGTAATTCCATTCGTTCCATCTGAAAGTGAGATACAAATTCCCTAAGCATCTCTTTTTCTCTCTGTTTGATTTTGAAGACGTCAGACTTCCTTGTAGCAACCTTGATGGCACCGGCATGTGCCTTTATAAAAGAGTCTGCCAGCATGGCAAACAATTTTATTGAATTTGGGGGTAGGTTGTGATACCACATCATGGCCCCTTTAGATAGCGTCTCTCTAAATTTTTTCAACAAGAAGGATTCAATCTCGTTATCTTTTAGGTAATTTCCCTTCACATCACAAGTATATGCAGTAATGTGCTCATTGGGGTCCGTGGTCCCATTTTACTTCACGATATCGGGCATTCTAAACTTCTTTGTAATGACCTTCGGAGCTACGCTCGACGGAAATGGTCTCTGCACGAATTTCTTTGAATCTACACCCTTCAGAATCGGGGGTGTGCCTGGGATCTGATCGACCCTTGAATTGTAGGTCTCCACCATTTTGTCGTTAGCTTCTATCTTCTTTTCGCCTAATTCAATCCTCTTCGTGAGGTCCTCGAGCATCTTCATAATAGCGGGGTCGGCTGCTGACCCATTGTTGCTCGACCTTTCTGGTGCGTGTTTGACTCGAGGAGCTGTTTCCGGTGCTACTATGCTTGGATTGTTTTGGTGGCTTTGTAGATGAGCAATCGCCAATTGTTGTGCCTGTAACATTTCAAAAATGACATGAAGTCTAACCTCTCTTTCTTCCCGAGCTAGAGTTTTCTAAGCTTCATGTTGGTTTTCTAGGCGTATATTCGCGTCAGTGTGGGAGCTTATATCTACATGTTAGGCATTGCGTGAGCCCACATCCACAGGGATTGTCTCTGGTGCGTCCTTAGGATTTTGCAGTAGTACACCGGTGCCTGAAACAGCTACGCCATTCTCTCCAAGATCCTCAGAACCGTTATTTTCGTGCGCATTCATTGAGTTAGACATTTTGACCTTAAATCAAAGATTCTTGGACAAGAACAAGTGTGAAGAATAACTTGTGTTTTTAAGTAAACCAGCACTAAAACAATCACTATTATTTTTAGCCCCACGGTGGGCGCCAAACTGTTTACCTTGAAAATGGTAATTACAATTAAATTTGATTTTCTGGTTCTAAAAATACGTGATTTATTTTAATACTAGTTATTAAGCAACGGATGCTAAGTGTGAATAAGGGAAATAAGATAAGAGTAAAAGAAAGTTGAGGTATGCGAACAAAACTGCCTTAGGTCGGGGTCTCGATCTGACCGAGATAGGGCCTCGAAGTCGATGTATAGTGTCAACAGTGGGTGGTCGACGAAGGTTAAACAGTTCTAAGGGCCTCGGAGAGGGCTCTTTATGATCAATGATGAGTAATAAATGAAGAACGGTCAATGAAACACAATAAATATTAGCAATAAATCACTAGAGAGACAATAGAATATATTTGAGTTAGAGAGCAGAGAATGTTCTTGTTCTTTGTATTGAATACCATGTGTGCTACAAAATGACAAGGGTCCCCTTTATAAAGGAGGGGGAATCCCAACATGGTACATATGCATTTATAACAAAGATATGCAACTGGTATAGTTATTTAATGTCACGGTACGAACTTGTACTATTCTTGTAGACCTAGTCAACTTTAACCACGTGCCTTTTAGGAATTTCCCGCTTGTCCATGATAGAAACCGATTTGCGCTGCCCCGAGGTCGAGCATAGGGAACCCTCGGGGTCAAACCTCGAGCTGTTCCTCGAGCCTTCTGAAGATGGACTATGGAATGCCACAATAATCATAAAATCGGACTCTCTGATTTTAGCCGTATACCCTCGAAATTGGGATTTTTGAGGTGGTTTTCACCATATAAATTGGGGTAAGTGTTCTCTACTCGGTTTTGGTTATATTCCATGAATCTATCTTCGATTTTAGCTTTTGGTTGATAAATTTTGAAAAGGAAATTGGGAGTTTTGGCCTAAAGTTTCATAATATGAATTTTTGAGTTTTGAACATCTATTTGGAGTCGTAATTGAGTGAAACTAGTATGGTTGGACTCGTAATTGAATGGGTTATCATATTTTGTGAGTTTTTTCGGGTTCTGAGGCGTAGGCTCGGGTGTGATTTTTGGCCGTATTTGGGATTTGATTTAGGATTCGGTCTTTATCATTTGGATTTATTTCCTTGGGCTTTATTTGATGTATTTGACTTTCTTTTGGCTAGTTTAGAGACGTTCGGAGGTCACTACGAACGTGATGATATTTTTGGAGCATCGCTTGGCTTTCTCGGTATTGTTATAGACTTGTTCGAGGTAAGTATTTTGCATAACTTTTTTGAGGGAATTTTTTCTCTTACTTGTCATTGTTTGTTACCCGCGGGGGTGATACAAATATGAGGTGACGAGCGTATATGCATGTGCCAGGGTTAATCATGCTTGGGGGGTGGATTATGTTACATTTATGTTTGTAGAATTTCGTGACCTCTTGCTTCATGCCTCACTTGACTTCTAGATATCAAGAACCTAGTATTAAATGTTAGAACCGAGACTTAGCCTATTATAACTTGATCAAATTTGATGGAACTCTGAGAATACATTGATGTGTTTAATTCGGTCATCTCTATGCATAATCATTAATACATTTTACGGCCGATATTTTGAGATGCTAGATACCATACTTGTGTTATTGATAAATTGTGGGATTTGTGGAAGTACTTGAAATTGTGTGTTCCTTGAGGGTTCATTGAATCATCGTTGTCTTGGAAATCAGTGATTGAGAATTTGTTTGGAATATTCGTTTGGACACACTCCTCGATATTATTTATACTTCCTGCCTTGCTATTTTATTGATATTCATATGCTTGGTAAGGAATAGTGTAAAGCACGAAGGGTGATGCTGTGCCATTTTATATTCATTATCATGTGAGGAGGAGTGTAAAGCACGAATGGTGATGCCGTTCCATTTTATATTCATTATCATGTGAGGAAGAGTGTAAAGCACGAAGGGCGATGCTGTGCTATTTCATAGAAATTATCATGTGAGGGAAGAGTGTAAAGTACGAAGGGTGATACCGTGCCATATCATATGAGAGTAAAAACACAATGGGTGATGCCACGCCATTTCATTTATATTGTTATGTTTTTAATATTTTGAGGTCATGGCACGAAGGGTGTTTCTGTGCAGGTGAGGATGAGGGACATGCATTATGATGTGATATCTATTTTTCGTGTATACATCTCCGCCTTTACCTTGAGCTATTATTTTCGAAATTATATATTTTGTGTGATATGTTGTTATTGTCCCGTACTTGACCTCTATCTCAATTGATGTTGCATTGTCCATGTCTTTTACTTGCTTAACATGCCTATGCCATCCCTATTTCCCGCTTTTAAAATTATACTCATGTCATACCTCTTCCTTCACTACAACAAATTTGACATAATGCCACACTTGTATAGACAACACTTGAAAAGTGTTGCCAAAAGTATCTGTGGGGACGCTTTGTCAGGGGTGGCCTTTGTCAAGCACTTTTGAATACGGATAATTTTTGGATAATTAAGATGTCTAATATTCATGATACTATATGAATATACTCACTTTTGAAAAATTTATTGTAAATGGGCATTTTGACACACCGTTTTATTAGTATGTGTATTCATTTGAATTATTATTTTTGGTATTTATTAGCTAGTTTATTTCTTTATATCATCAAAATATATGATAATAATGCACATGCTTAAAATAATTGTAATTACATGCTATATGTAATTTATTTTTAAAAACTAAAAATAAATTGTAAAGCCTAACCAAAATTGCAACGCTTTAAAAGTGTGGCTATATGTCTGTACATCTACCAAAGATCATGTTTTCTAGGAGTTGCTTTAGAAGCCACGGTTAACAAGTGTGTCCTAAAAGGTAACAAAGGCCACACTTTTTGTGTGTCGCAGTAGGGTATAAAAGCGTTGCCATATAGGGTGTAATAAGCGTTGTCTTTGTTAACTTGTAAGGCAACATTTGAAAAGTGTGCCCTTAGGTCAAAGGTTACACTTCTTTTGGCCACCCCCAGAAAAGCGTTGCTTAAAGTCGAAAAGTGTGACCTTTGACCAATGGCCACACCTTTTTCTAGTTTAGGCCACACTTTTCCGGGGTAGTCAAAGGCCTAAAATATTATAGTGCGTCATGCTAGTCATTCACGCCCTTACTTGTTAACTTGTTAAGATCATGTGTGTCCTTCTTATTTGTCATATTTGTACTTAGGCCTCCAATATGCTAGTTAATTGACGTTGATATCCCTTACTTTCCAATTGTCGTTGTTACTGACGTGTTTTCTGTTTAATTCTTTACTGTTGTCCACATGTATATCCTTGTCCATTGTTGTTACTCGCGTATTTCCTACTTTGTAACTCCTGTTATCGTGTTTCATCATATGGTTGGTTCTATTATACGTACATTTGGAAGGATGAGTTGAACGCACGAAGGGTGTTGCCGTGCTAATTGATTTGTTACATAAATTTATTTATATATGGTGAGGATGAGATAGAAGCACGAGGGGTGTTACTGGGGCTATAATCTGGGCCGGGCCCGAGCCACACGGGCCAAATGGGTGAAACCGGCCCACTACGGGCCTAAGCCAACATGGGCCCGAGCTAAGTGGGACGGGCCCAAACGGGCCTAAATGGGTCCAGACTATTTTTTTTAATTTTTTTTTTATGTAAGGCAATTTCTTGTAAATCTTGTGACATAAATCTTGTAATTCATATTTAAACACAAAAAATAGTAAAGAGAACCTACACTTGTCCCCTCTTGTCTAGCCTTCATTTGAAGATATCTAGCTTTATCATTAGGGTGTTTCAGTATGTGTCTAGTCAAACTACCCGTACCGCCACAGTTGTCATTAAATTTATTAGACATCAAGAGCCCACAAGTTTTACACTTAGCCTTATTTTTTTCTCTTAGTTGAGTAAAAAAGTGCCAAACAAGAGATGTTTCGCTCCGTTTAGCACGTTGTCTATTAAAAGTAGGGGTTACTACAGGAGGGTCAGCCGGGGCATCATTTGGATTATTATCAGTTTGGTTAACAACAAGACTAGTAGGTGTATCATTTAAATCGGGTTGAGTTTCATCTAAATCAACATTTTCCTCATCATTTTCATCGATAGTTGGATTACCATAAAGAGAATTCATATATTCATCATTTAATTGTGAACTTGGTGTAAGATCATGTATAAATTGACTATCGGTAAATTGAAAACAAGGGTTATCACTATCAAGAATAATAGGTGGAGGAGGACGGGTAACAGGTCTACGTCGGGGAGCCCAGGGAGGAGTAGTAGCTTGGTCACTAGATTCACCGACTTTAGATTTTCCCTTTCCCTTTCCCTTAAAACCAAACATTCCTTTCAAAGTCAAGTCCATATTAATTATAAGGAAAAACAAATTAAACAAATAAAACTATAATATTAAAACCTAGGAGTTGGAACGAGTTTATCGAATTGACGAACAACTTCTTGAAAATTGTATAATGTTGAAGACTTGAAGACTTGAATATTCAATTCACCAATTTCACAATTTTTCACAAATTGCAACAATAAAGTAAGCAATAGTAGAAGAAAATTAGAGAGAGATTGATAATTTTGTGAGGAAAAATGAAAGAATGAGGGGGTATTTATAATTGAGAATAGGGAAAAAGTGTAATTATAAAAAGTTTGGGGGCCAAATGGATATTTTTTAAACATGCCAAACGGCTAATTTAAGGGGCCAACGGCTAGAATTTAAAATTCTGACCGTTGGCCATTTTTTAAATATTTTGTTTTTTTAATTTTTGATCGTTGGGCCCGTATGGCCCGTTTGGCCCGGTTGAACCGGCCCAGGCCCGCCTACTGGTCCCGGGCTCACGGTTCCAACCTTAGGGACCGGCCCGCCACGGGCCTAAAGCCCACCAAGACCTGACCCGCCACGGGCCGGCCCTTTTATTCCACAAGCCCGTTTAGCCCGCGGGCCTGGTTTGGTCCCGGGTCAGGCCCGACTCACCTGCCAGCCTTAGGTGTTACCGAGCCATGTGATTTGATATCTTGGATACACTTCTTATACCAAGAAAGATTGTAAATCTTCTACTGTAATTCCTGCTAGTAATTGTTGACTGTCTCACGGAGTTGTATACGGTACGTTTGTCTATTATGTTTTGAACTGCCAATATTGTTAGTCTAATGTACAGGTTATAACAAATAACATCTTTCAACTAAAAGCCTCGTCACTACTTCGACGAGGTTAGACAAAATACTTATCAGTACTTGCGGTCAGTGGTACTGATAGTGCACTTCTGCATATTGCGTGTAGATTTTGGAGCGGAACTGCTGGTGATATCGGGTGCTGATTTAGAATATGTTCGTGCGTTTGGATATAGATGCCACTTGTCCATGGTAGCTTAGGTTATTGCTAATCTGTTTAAGTAACCTTTAAGCAAAATCAATTTTGAAATTCCAAATCTTAGAAGCTCGTGATTCGTACTACCAGGTCTTGGGTCAATTTGTAAATGTTCAGTTAATTCTTTATTATTTTCCTATAATCACTTTTTGGATTGTATTTATGTTAGTTGGCTTACCTAGCGGATTGACTTAGGTTCCATCACGACTAGTGGTTTTTGGGTTGTGACACGTGGAGCAGGCAAAGTACATATGATTTGAGCAACTCGTGCTGATAACGTATTATAAAATAAATATTATAATTATAAACTCAAGCACCAAAAGAGAAGAGACAATAATAGATAAGAGATGTAGAGAGGAGGGACTATTCTTCTTATTTCAAGTATATCAGCCATGAGCCAAAAGTGCTCTATTTATAGTTAAAAAGGTTCATCCTCAAAAACAAAGAATGAAGTTACATATTAAATAAATACATATAAATACAAGTGATTCATGTATTTGATGTAAGAATTAAATGGACAACCACTTTAGTTCATTGTATTTATAACAGCTAAAAGGCAATTTCATGAACAAAAATATATAACGAAAATCCTCAAAACCAACAAACCACATGAAGTTAGAAGTTCATGTTCCTCCTTTCTTGCTTTACCAACACAAGGGATTTAGACAAAATTAAAGTATTTATATTTTACATGTCTGCAAAGATAGGGACACGTTTTGTACTCCCTCCGGTTTACAATAAGTGTTCAGTTTTTCTTTTTATTTTGGTTCAAAATAAGTGTCAAGTTATGTAATCAAGAAAGAATTCAATTTATTTTTACAAAATAACCCTTATGTACATATCCCTAAAAAGTTTTCTTACTCCTTACATTAAATATTTAATTAGGGGTAGTTTAATCATAGTAGATATTTTTATATAGAATTTAGTATTTTCTCAATGGGCGTGCTAAAAACAAATTGGTCACTTATTGTGAACCGGAGGGGGTATAGGGTAAGATGTTTGCTATGTTTAATTAGAAACGAGGCACATAGAGCAATTCTGTTTGCTACAATGTGACACATATCTTACTCTTATAATATTGGTGCATTTCGAGAAACAGTTCTCAATGTAAAACAGCAGTCATTCTCCATTGAATAACTAAATATATGTGGTAACAGTTTTCTCTACTTTTATGATTGATTTTATCAAATAGTTCCGACTTCTTACGTATTATTTATTATTATAAAAAAAAAATAGCAGCTCAGTGTACGAAGTATTTCTGTGTTTATGCAAGATCCGGAAAAGAGCCGCACTCCAAGGGTGTGTGATATAAACAGCCTACCCTAATGCAAGCATCAATGACTGATTCCACGAATCGAACCCGTGACTTATAGATCACAATGGGAAAACTTTACCGTTGCTCTAAGACTCCCCTTCAAACGTGGTACTATTAATTAGTACATATTTTAAGAGTATTCTCTCATGCGATATTTGTCTAAAAGAAGTGGGAAAAGATGGTTCGTTACAAAGTTTAGAGATGTAATGAAGTAAATTAGTAGCAAATTCTATATTATATGCAAACAGAGTCTAACATAAATGGGTACAATCTTCATAGTCACGAAATATTTATATATATATATATATATATATATATATATATATATATATATATATATATATATATATATATATATATATATATATAGACAGACACACTCAATAATAAAACAATTTTCTCAAACAAAAAGAAAGAGATCGCAGAAATTTGATGGTTTCAAATCATATAGATATTCACAAATTACAAAGCCTACCCCAAATTTCTTGGTTTCACGGAATACTGGATTAATTTGATAAGGAACATTTTCTTTGGTGTTTGGTACTCTCTTATTATTAATGGAAATAGAAAAGATTTCTTCACATTCAGTAAGGACTTATAACAAGGTGATCCATTATCACCATCACTTTTTATCCTTACTGCAGAGGTTTTCGCATGTTCTTTGAATAATTTATTTCTAAATAGCTCTTATACCCGTTCCCTATGCCTTCCAATGATTTCTAAATAATCATCTTGCATATGCAGATGACTTTGTTATATTCACCAGTGGTAACAATATTAATCTCAAAATGAATGTCATTAGGAAGTAAGTATGAAGATAGCTCTGGGCAAAATGTCAATAGTGATAAGAGTTTCTTTCTAACTACTCCTAATACTTGAGGCAGGAGAATTAATAGAATTAGAAATATCACGGGCTACACAGATAATAATTTCCCATTTAACTACTTAGGTTGCCCAATCTATATAGGTAGGAAGAAAATTGCTTATTTTGATTGCTTGGTAAACAAAATTGTTAAGAAATTGAATGGTTGGCATCGAAGAAACCTTTCATATGGAGGTATAATTATCTTAATTAAGCAAATCCTGCAATCATTGCCTATCTATACTCTTTCTGCTATGTCCCCCCCTCCCCCCTGCACCCCCTCTCCCAAGAATTGAAAAATATTTTGCCAATTTCTTCTGGGATCTCTGGGGAGAAAAAGAATTTTCATTCCAGATCCTGGAAGAAGTTGTGCTATCCTTTAGATGAGGGAGGTATATGGATTAAGAGGATGGTAACTTTTGATAACATGTTAGCTGCTAAAAGATGGTGGAGAACTAGAACACTTCCTTCTTTGGGGGCTGATTACATGAAGCATAAATATTGTTCGAGGTCTCATTTGATGAGTAAGAAAATATTTAATAAGGACTCTCTTGCATGGAAAAAGTTGAAGAAAATCAGAGACAACACATAACCTCATATCCTGTGGCTTATAAATTCTGGAAACTCCAGCATGTGGTGGGATAATTGGACAGGTAAAGGTCATCTGGAAACTTTATATGGAGATATCAATACTAATCTTAAGCTGCAGGTCAAAGAATATATTCAAATGGGGAATGGAACAAGAATAAACCAGGGGGCATATTTTCTGAAGAGACAATGGAATATATCATGAAGATTCACAGTGGAGACCAAAAGATTCCGGAACAACCTATTTGGGACCTCACAAAGAATGGTAAGTACTCAGACAAAACCACTTATAATTTGCTCAGAAACAACAGAAACAAGGATCCATTCTTGCCCAAGGTATGTCACTCTATCATCCCTTTTAAAATATCATTCTTTGCCGGTAGATTATGGTTATCTAAACATCCTTTTGATGAAATCATTCTTAATTTTGGAAAGCATATTGTCTCTAAATGTTCATGTTGCACTAACCATTTCATTGAGTCTATACAACATGTCTTTATGGAAAGTGATGCAACTAAAAATATTTGGAAAGCCATTGGTGACCCGATGGGGATAAAACTTGTGCAAATGCCTATCAAAGAATGGTTCAATCACTGGTGGAAACAAAAATACACAAATGAAGTCCACAAACAAATTCTTCAAATTACTCCAACCATCGTTTATTGAGAAATTTGTTCTTGCAGATATAGGGACCAAAAACGATTCAACTATTACAACATTAAGTAGCAGATTATTTATAATATTCAAGCAGCCGTACATAGAGCTTTCCCTAAATGCAAACTGATATTGCTCTAGGTTAAATTATTTGATGATATAACAAAACTACAACATGTTCAAGAGGCCATCATTGTCACTTGGTTGAAGCCTCCACAACACACTCAAGTTAAATACTGACGGCAATTATATTCAAGGTAATGGTAAAGCTGGGCTCGGTGGCACTTTGAGAGATGACCAAGGTGACTTCTGTATGGTATGCTATCCCGGCTAAATGTGATAGCCATAATGAAGCTGAAGCTCAAGCAGCATTGTTCGGGATTAAATGGTGCATTCAAAATGGGGTCACTGATATTATAATCGAACTTGACTCTCTTTTAGAGACAAACATGCTGAAGAACAACCATACTCAACACTACAAATTGCGAAGAACTATGGAGATGATCTCACAGTAGATGAATCATGCCAATATCACTCCTATTCATTTCCAGAGGGAAGCTAACCGCGTGGCATATTTTTTGGCAAATTATGCAACTAATGCTATGGAGGATAATATCTATCTCTCCTTTCATCAGATGCCAAGGAGAGAAAAATGACCCTTTATTTTGGACAAATTTCAAGTTCCTAGTGTTAGAATTAGGTACGACAAAGCGAACCTTTTTGTTAGTTAGATATCCTTTGTACCGTCACAGAGGTTGATATTTTGATTATCTGACTGTGTTTTTGCCCCGTGTTGTAATCTATGGAGGTAAGGCAATCCCCAACTTCTTTATTATAGATAAATACAACACACTCAGATTTACTGAGAAAGTTAATTTAAAAAAAAAGATTACACCAAATCAAACAGACGATAAGAAATAATTTCAGCATTACCAATCTCAACTTAACTAATGCACCATATTCAATGCTATTCTTATACACTGTACCCAACGACCCATAATAGTGTAAAGAATTGGGAACATGCTATATAGAGGAGTACTTCACATCATGTAATCCCTACAGGAATCGACATGAACTTTGCTTAATCATAGCTTATAAGCCATATATAGTAGGAAAATAAAGTAAAAAAGGTATGATTAACCTGAAATAATAGGGAATAAAGGAAAGGACTTCATTTTCCACATAATTAGTAATCCATGAGAAGGTTTGATTATAACAAAATATTATATGATTGATTTGAAATAAGAAGTATAAAAGAAAGAGCTACGATTGGTTAATGAAAAACTTACTCAAAGTATGCTAATCCTTTGAGTAATCCTTCCATTTAAGTTTCACTGAGCAGTATGCTTTTGTTTAATGAAAAACTTACTCAAAGTATAATTATAATTAGTGACAAACTCAACCATAAATTTTTTGCAGGTTAGCCATAATCTAGTGCTTTTTTATTAGACTTCATATACATGTGGCACAACTAAGTATAAATAGAGTAAGATGGAGTACATTTTAGAATATATTCTCAATTCAGTATTCATATCATCTAAATTTTGAATTTGTCACCGTGTATAATTTCATGACAGAATTGCAACCTAGCGGCTTTATACATCTAATTTCATCTGATTATTACTTAGAATATTTTGTCTACAACCCAAAAGAACAATACAATAATAACAAAATATCCGGTATGACAATCCTACGAGTAAGATCCAGAGTGGATAGAGTCTAGCTAGGAAGAATGAGATGTATGCTTACCTGAAAACAACAATGAAATCATTCTCGTCTAATAACTTCTAAAAGGAATATAGAAAGCAAAGGAAAGAAGACTAATAACAACGAAAGTAACTCGTCTCATCAAGAGGAATATTTCAAATGAGAGTCGGACAAAGCTCAATGACGAACCTAATAGGCATTCAAAAACTCTATGGCTACGTTCATATCCAAACAGTGGCGAATGAAACTCCAGAACTTAATCCTTAACTCTAAGATTAAATCTTTTAAGGTTTTACATAAAGAGTCTACTCATTAAACATAAAAGGCCATCAAAAGTTTAACAACAAAGCAATCCTCAACTCCATAATCTAACATAGCTAAAGTTACTATAAATAATCACAAGACCTTCTACATGTCTATTATATATACATGAAAGCAAACAAATTCATAAGCCGACATTCTGATGAATTCGAACACTTGAATATTTATTCTTGTCAACTTAAGAGATATTTAAAGCAGCATGGACAGAATGTTTTCAAAGGCTCAAAATACACTGAAGAACTCAAATTGCTTCACTTGCCTTCATTCTTGATCAAGGATATCAATACATTAAAGGAATTACCTGGACATCAGAAAAATGTCTGGATAAACTAGAAATCAGCAGCGGTGACAACAACAAAACAACAAAAGGGACAGAAGCAAGTAACAGAAAAAGAACCAAAGAAACCAACCCGAATAAATCTCGAAGCCGACCGAACTTTCAGGGAAGGAAAACCCGAAAACTAAACTTCAAGGACCTTTCCTCATTTAAGTACTTTGGTTTCAGAGAAAACTCACTTAAAAGCCTCTCGAATTCTCTGTTGTTTTGTGCTCAAAGTCTTTCTCATGTATAGAGTGTGTAAAAGATGTGTTTTTCTTTAGAGTCCAAGATGTTCTCTCAATGTAAGATAGAGTCTCAAGACCTACTCTTTATATAGGAGAAAAAAGGACTTTGGGGCAGATATTGTTTAGTAAAAAATCTGTCCAAAATGATGGAATTTTGACTAAAAATCTGTCCAAAACCAGAAATCTGCCCAATGAACAGTTTTTCTTACCAACTGTGGACAAATTTGGAGTATTATACTCCAAAACAGTCCCCGAACAGTAAAAGCAACCAAACAAAGGTCCTACACTCAAGTACCTTCTACTACCCTCACAAACCAATATCAAACTAAACTATTGCTTCCATTTAGAAGGTACAAAATTAGATAACTAGACTCGAACCGTTAAACTAACAAAGAAACTTATGACTACAAACAAACAAACATGTAGTTAAGGCCATAGAAAAAACTAGAAATAATAAATATGAAATTAGAACTTAACAACTTAAGGCAACGCAGGATACGAGTTATAGTGAAACAACTATCGACTTGACTGAAACACGAAATCAAAAACGAGACTAAACATGAACTAACGATCACTAACAGATTTCGAACTAGGGAAAAACACCAAAATTAATCGGGAAACCAGAAAATCAGTGACCTTCACCAATTACAAATAGTTAATAGGAATTCACAAGTGATTAACAAAATTGATTTACTAAACAAAACATAATGACTGAGCAAATGACTAACTAATATGCGATTCGAAGGTATTAAGCAACGACTAACATTGATGATCAATGAAACTAACACGAATCACTGACCGCAGGTCAACTATAACATAACTACAAGCAAACGATAAAAAAACAGAAAATTCAAAACATGGAGGAAAGCATTAAGGCTTGAGTTTACCCAATTTGAGTGTCCGAACAATGGTGGCGTAACTGCTATTAGGCAGAGAGACATAGCGGGACAGTGAACAGCTCGAGCAAGCTTCTATTGTTGATTTTCATCGAAACGGCTGGTTTCGATGAAAATCGACAACAAAAACTTGCCTGAGGCCACTGTGATGAAGGAAATGGGAGGCAGTGGCAGAGAGTACGAAAGTGGGGTGGTGGACGACAACGTCGGGTCGAAGTCTTGGCTCGAAACTAACATGAATCACTAGTTCTACAAGAGTTGTGTCCAAATATGTGTGTATTATGAGATGGGGATGGCTAGAAATTAACTAATTTCAAAAGAAATTAGGGCTAGGGTTTCAGCCAAAATGGGATTCGTGAGGACGGGGAGAGATCCAGGAAATTTGGGCGTTGGATTCGAAAAGAAGAGGTTGAGATAAGTAGGGGATGAAATTTTGGTGGTTTTTGGTGCCACCACCACAGCGGCAACGACGGCGGGGCAGCTGAAAGAGAATGGGTAGAAGAGAGAGATGGGGGAAAGCTTAGGGTTTGGGTTATGGGGAAATGGCCAATTTTTCTAATTTTAGAGAGCTTCTATATCTCTTGGGGGAACAAATGAGGGTCATTGGATCAAAGATCATGGATGGATGAGATTGATCTCTGAGACACTAAGTGAAACAACGTATTTTCAAAGCAAAACTACGTCGTTTTGAGCTCTTTCTTGGCCAACCACCCAATGGACCGGGTATGACCGAATTGGGCTCGAAATATTGGGCCTGATTTGTGCATAACTATTTCAAATATGCATTAATCCAATCCCTCAAACCCCTAGTTATAGTAGGAATATTATTTAATCCTAAAGAAATATAAAAGTAGAAAGAAAATCTTTTTGGTAAATATATTTTAAATATGCAAAACTAAAATATGTAAATAAAAGGTAAAAATATTGCTGGTATTTTTTTTTTAATAAGGAATACAAATAAAAAATGCACAAACAACTAAAAATCATCCAAATATTATTATTTCTAGGAGAATTAAAAGCATGCAAAAATTAGGTATTCACAGCTGCCCCTCTTTGCTCGAGAACATGAAGAGTTTTCGTGCAAAGAAAAGTGAATGCCATGACTAATTTTTGCTCACATCACTACAATGAAGCATTTTAAAAAAAAAGTGACCAAACCTTGCTTCTGAGGTTGCCTACATATCCTTGGCTATAAAGGAATCAGGTCAGTGTAATTCTGGAAAAATTTGGTAGCTGGGACTACCGAACGCTGGAGTTAAGACTATTGTTGCTGCTGTTGTTGTTGTTGCTGATACTTGTTGCGTACATCAAAAGAAAAAGAGAATTGCATATTGTTGCAAGATAAGAGTTACAAAATTCCTATCTATTTGTCTTCTGGAGTCAAATCTTGATTCTTGACCTGCTCACTTGTGTTGACCTTAGATTGGATCTTGATACTCTTTGAAGAAAAGACTATGACTCATTCTTGATTGCTTGATTTCCCGATCAGAATTTGGGAAAATGAAATTTGAGAAGCTGGTTTGTTGACACATTATCAATGCTATCCAACTATCTTGTGATCGAAAGACTTCTTTCTTCTGATGAGAAACGTAAACCGCAAATCTTTAACTGTCACCTGTGCTCTACAAAATGTCCTGAAAATCTATCAAAGACGAACAAACCGAACAAACTTTTTCTGCCCCAGTTTGGACTAGGAAAATTTCGTGAGTTATCAGAGAAAGCTATAAACTATCTAATTTATTGAAAGGCACACAGAAACAGTAGAATAAACTAGCTAAAAGAGATAAAATTTTGTAACGAGGGATTGTGTACCCTACGTTATCAAGAGGATAGGTAACCAGGGGTTGGTACCCTGTATTACTGAAAGGAAATGTAACCAGGGGTTGGTAACCTGTATCACTGAAGAAGAATGTAACCAGGGGGTTGGTACCCTGTATTACTGGAAGGAAATGTAACTAGGGGTTGGCACCCTATATTACTGGAAGAAAATGTAATCAAGGGTTTCCACCCTGTGTTACTGGAAGAAATGTAACCAGGGATTGGCACTCTGTATTACTAAAAGGAAAATGTAACCAGGGGATGGTATCTTGTATTACTGGAAGAAATGTAACCAGGGGTTGGCACCCTCTATTACTGAAAGGAATGTAACTAGGGGTTGGTACCTTGTATTAATGAAAGGGAAAGTAACCAGGGTTTGGCACCCTGTATCATTAGGAAAGAATATAACCAGGGGTTGGTACCCAGTATTACTGGGAGAAAATGTAACCAGGGGTTGGCACTCTGTATTACTGGAAAGGAATATAACCAGGGGTTGGTACCCTGTATTACTGAAAGGGAAAATAACCAGGGGTTGGCACCCTGTATCACTAGGAAAGAATGTAACCAGGGGTTGGTACCCTGTATTATTGGGAGAAAATATAATCAGGGGTTGGCACCCTGTATTACTGGAAAGGTATGTAACCAGGGGTTGGTGCCCTGTATTACTAAGAAGAAAATGTAACAAGGGGTTGGTAACCTATATTACTGGAAGAAATGTAACCAGGGGTTGGTACCCTGTATTACTGAAAGGAATGTAACAAAGGGTTGGTACCCTGTATTACTGAAAGGAATGTAACCAGGGGTTGGTGCCCTGTATTACTAAGAAGAAAATGTAGCCAGGGGTTGGCAGCCTATATTACTGAAAGGAGTGTAACCAGGGGTGGCACCCTGTATTACTGATAAAGTGTTGAATCCCTCTAGGCGAAAAGGTTTCTACCTGAGTTAAGCTATGTAAAACGGCCTAAGATAAGAGTACTTCTACCCGGAACTATGAGCTGGATCCCCCTAGGCGAAACGATTCTACCTGAGTTAAGCTACGAAGAACGGCCTGAGAGAAGAGTACTTGTACCCGGATCTATGAGTTGGATCCCCCTAGGCGAAACGGTTCTACTTGAGTTAAGCTACGAAAAACGGCCCGAACGAAGAGTACTTCTACCCGGAACTATGAGCTGGATCCGCTTAGGCGAAATGATTCTACCTGAGTTAAGCTATGTAAAACAACCTGAGCGAATAATACTTCTACCCGGGACTATGAGCTGGATCCCCCTAGGTGAAATGGTTCTACCTGGGTTAAGCTATGTAAAACAACCTGAGCGGGTAGTACTTCTACCCGGGACTATGAGCTAGATCCTCCTAGGTGAAATGATTCTACCTGAGTTAAGATACGAAAAACGGCCTGAGCGAAGAGTACTTCTACCCGAAACTATGAGTTGCATCCCCCTAGGCGAAACAGTTCTACCTGAGTTAAGATACAAAAATGGGAGATATGTTTTGCAATCATTTGTTTGCTTCGCTTTTGATGCAAGATTAGACCGAAAGGGACTCAAAGAAAAATTATGGGTAAAAACAGAAGAATACTTGAAGGTGAAAAAGAACTGTGCTTAAACAAAATAGTGTCCCTTTCGGGGAAAGAAATAGGGAGACTTATCTGGAAGTATGTGCCAACTTCAATGAATCATGACATGCATTTTGAACTGGACACCTGATCCGTCTAAGTTGTCTAATCCTCAAAATCTATCGCAATTGTTCATCTTGAAACTGTCTTGGTTGTGCTCATGCCGGAGTATCGAAGACCCTCATTCGGCTAGTAGAGCCCTTTGCGAGTTTTCGCTAACTGAACTCTCTCATTTCTCTACTCACCGTTGCCCAATGGTGCCCATTTGGGTTTTCACCAATAAGACTCTCTCATTTCTTGGCTCACTGTCGCCTTATAGTGCCCACACGGGTTTTCACCGATAAGACTCTCTCATTTGTTCTTNTTTTTTTTTTTTTTTTTTTTTTTTGTTTTTTGTTTAACTGAAATACGATATGCAGAAGTTTTCCCAATGACCCTGGAATGGGGACTTCAAATATTCTCAAAGTTCGATCAGAAGTTCTTAATAGGGAGAAGGCGAAAAGAACCTTGAACTGAATTACAACTTTTGGAACTGTTTCTACAGAAAAACCTGTAAAATAAAAAAAAACTTCTGCCTCAGTTTTGGAGTATTGAGAATAAGGCTGCCTACGTATCCTTTCGGAATCAGTTCGGACGTAGTTCAATGACTCAGAAGATTTGTTGTTTGACTTTTTTTTTTCCTTTTTTTTCTTCTTTTTTTCCCCTTGCAAGTACACAGGTTCCAAAAAATGGAAAACAAAGAAGACAAATAGCTCAAAAGGGTTAACAAAAAGGTGACACTTATTTGGAATAACGACCAATGATAGCCTTCGTCATCTCGATTCTGGGAAAATCATGTGTGAAAGTTCCACAGTAGGTATATATCAGACATAATATCTTTTACTGCATCTGCGTTAATAGTCATGTCTGGTACCCATCCTTCTTCATCTACCAAGTGCAAGTCTCCTTTCTGTAACACCTTCTTGATGATGTAGGGTCCTTGCCAGTTTAGGGCGAACTTTCCTTTAGCTTCTACTTGGTGTGGAAGAATGCGTTTCAGAACGAGTGGCCTACCTCGAAGTGCCTCGGACACACTTTCTTGTTGTAAGCGCGTGCCATTATTTGTTGGTATAACTGGCCAAAACACAGTGCTGCTAGGCGTTTTTCATCAATCAACATGAGTTGTTCTAATCGGGTCTTTACCCATTCTGTATCTTCAATCTCCGATTCCAAAATGATCCGAAGAGAGGGAATTTTGACTTCAGCCAGTATTACAGCTTCCATTCCATAAAACACCAGATAAGGAGTTGCACCAACAGATGTGCGAGTATTCGTGTAGTATCCCAAAAGAGAAAAAGGCAACTTTTCATGCCATTGTCTGGAACCTTGGATCATCTTCCTAAGAATCTTCTTGATGTTCTTGTTCGCCGCTTCAACGACAACATTGGCTTTTGGCCGGTAAGGGGTAGAATGGCAATGCATAATTTTAAATTGCTCGCATACCTCCTTCATCAAATGACTATGTAGATTGCCTGCATTGTCAGTGATAATGGTCTTTGGGATACCAAAGCGACAGATGATGTTGGAATGAACGAAGTCCACCACTTCTTTCTTGGTCATTGCTTTGAAAGTGACGGCCTCCACCCACTTGGTGAAGTAATCAGTTGCAACAAAAATGAATATATTCCCATTTGAAGCCTTTGGCTCGATTGGCCCAATAACATCCATTCCCCAAGCAACGAAAGGCCAAGGAGAGGACATGGGATGCAACTCCGAAGGTGGAGAGTGAATCAGGTCCCCATGAATATGGCATTGGTGACACTTGCGAACAAAACTGAAGCAATCTCGCTCCATAGTAAGCCAATAATACCCTGCCCGCAGAATCTTCTTCGCTTAAACATATCCATTTATGTGGGGTCTGCATACCCCCGAATGCACTTCACTCATGATCCACTCAGCTTTTGTGGCATCTATGCATCTCAACAAGTTCAAATCTGGGGTCCTTTTGTACAAAATTTCCCCATTTAGGAAGAAACCGTTGGCGATCCGCCTTATAGTTCTTTTTTTATCTCCTTTGCCATGCTCTAGGTATTCCCTTGTTTTCAGGAATCGTTTTATGTCATGATACCATGGTTCACCATCTGGTTCTATCTCAATAGTGTTGCAGTAACCGTGTTGATGCTGAACTTGGATTTCCAATGGATCAATATGAGTGTTGCCTGGATAAGGGAGCATCGAGGCTAAAATAGCCAAGGCATCAGCTAGCTCATTATGAAACCTGGGAATGTACCTAAACTCGATGGATTTGAATCTTTTGCTCAAGTCTTGCACACATTGTCCGTATGGAATAAGCTTGATGTCTCGAGTCTCCCATTCTCCTTGGGCTTTCCGGATAAGCTAGTCAGAATCTCCCATAACCAAAAGTTCATGCACATCCAGATCGAGGGCCATTTTTAGACCCATGATACAAGCTTCGTATTCTGCCGTATTATTGGTACAGAAGAATCAAAGTCGGGTCGTTGCAGGGTAATGTTGTCCAATAGTTGAGATAAGGATTGACCTGATCCCAACTCCTTTGATATTGACAGCCCCATCAAAATACATTTTCCATACGTGGTTGTCATCCAAAACAACTTCCTCTATTGAGTTGACCTCTTCGTCTGGGAAGTATGTGCTCAGTGGCTTGTAATCATCATCAACTGTATTCTCTTCCAAATGATCTGCCAAATCCCGTGCTTTCATCGCGGGGCGAGTGACATAGACGATGTCGAACTCTGTGAGCAGAATTTGCCATTTTGTGAGCCTGCTAGTGGGCATTGGATTTTGGAAGATGTAATACAAAGGATCCATTCTAGATATGAGGTAAGTAGTGTAGGCCAATAGATAGTGCCTCAGCTTCTAAGCGACTAAAGTCAAGGCACAACATGTCCTTTCTAAAAGGGTGTACTTAACCTCATAATTGGTGAAATTTTTGCTCAAATAATAGATTGCCTGTTCCTTTTTGCCTGTTGCATCATGTTGCCCCATAACACATCCAAATGAATTTTCCATCACCGATAGATATAAAAACAAAGGCCTACCAGGTTCAGGTGGGACAAGTACAAAGTGTTTTGACAGATAATCTTTGATATTGTCAAAAGATTTTTTGCAATCATCCGTCCACTTGATAGCAACATCCTTTTTCAACAACTTAAAGATGGGCTCACACGTGGTTGTGAGCTGAGAAATGAACCTACTGATGTAGTTCAACCTCCCGAACAAACTCATGACTTCCTTTTTGTTCTTCGGGGGTGGAAAATCTCGAATGGACTTTATCTTAGATGGATTCGATTCGATGCCTCTACGACTGACTATAAAACCAAGGAGTTTCCCAGATGGAACCCAAAATGCACATTTGGCTGGATTAAGCTTAAGGCCATACCTTCGAAGTCGTTCGAAGAACTTTTTCAAATCGCGCACGTGATCAACCTGTGTCTTTGATTTTATGATGACATCATCGACATATACTTCGATCTCTTTGTGCATCATGTCGTGGAAAATGGTGGTCATGGCCCTCATGTAATTTTCCCCTGCATTCTTTAAACCGAATGGCATGACCCTGTAACAATAAGTACCCCATGGAGTGGTGAAAGCGGTCTTTTCCGCATCATCCTCATCCATTAGAATCTGGTGGTACCCAGCATAGCAATCTATGAACGATTGTATCTGATGCTTTGCGCAATTATCTACAAGAATGTGGATATTTGGCAAAGAAAAATTATCCTTTGGACTTGCTTTGTTCAGGTCTTTGTAGTCAACACAGACTCTGGTTTTTCCATCCTTCTTTGGAACAATCACAACATTTGCCACCCAGGTGGTGTATCGGACAACTCTGACCACATTGGCGCTCAACTGCTTCATTATTTCCTCTTTGATTTTGTCACTCATGTCCGTTTTAAATTTTTGTTCCTTTTGTTGGACTGGTGGAAAATCAGGATACGTGGGAAGCTTATGAACCACTAGATCAACACTTAAACCCGACATATCATCATAAGACCAAGCAAACATGTCTTTGTATTCAAATAAAAGTTGAATCAAGGCATCTCTGGTTTTTTGTTTAGTGTGAATGCTTATCTTTGTTTCTCTAACATCTTCATGACTTCCAATATTAATGGACTCAGTTTCATTGAGGTTAGGCTTAGTCTTGTTTTCAAATTATTCCAACTCTCTTTTGATTTCCTCAACAGCCTCATCTTCACCTTACTCAACCTCTTGATGCATTATTTCAAAATTAGACAGCTTTTTAAGATCTGAGCATGAATTTCTAATACATGTCATGTTATTAAAGTCGGCATTAACAAAACTGAAATGGAAACAAAATGACAGGAAGTAGGAAAAGAAAAAATACAAAACTTAATACGAAATTGAACTTCATTTCATTGAGTTCGAAAGGATTGAAGGGTTAACATCAAAACAAAACAATCATACTGAGATGTTTGGATTACAACCCTGAAAGTAACCCAAAATACAAAAAAGAAGCTGCAAAAGCAAACTACCAAGACTCCTTCCTTGTGGGGAGAGGAGTTGCTTCCCAGTTGTTGAGCATGGTGTCTGGGCTAATTAGTGGCATATCGGCACGACTAGTTCCTTCACCAACCTGGATCATATTCACTTCATAAAACATCTGGCTGAGGCCATGGAAAGTTTCATCAATATTTGCCTGCGCCGAGGAATTTTGACCCTCTTGGAGTCATGGCTTGACAAAAGTGTAGAAAATGTGAGGGATAGGTTGTTGCAAGACCCATCCATGCTTTTTGCAGTGCTTGGCTTTGTCTTCGTCTGCTTGTGTTGGCCTGAAGCCTAAACCAAAAGTACCCTAGTTACTGAACGGAGAAATGGGCTCCGAAATTCCTTGCAATGATGCCCCCAAGCCGTTCCTGGCTCATAACCCTATCTCAGTATAAGTGCATCCACCATTACGGATGTGGCGGAAAGACGAGGATGCAGAATGGGCTTTCCTTCCTCAACATGGTCCACAACAACCACTTCAAAAGCCTGATACATAATGGACTCACACCCTTCCTTGGCCTCAATTTAGGGGATTAACGGATCTTTATAAATGGACAACTCGTCTTCCCCGTGAACAATAATTTCTTGCATGTCATGTTCGAACTTGAGCATCTGATGCAAGGTTGACGGCACAGCTCGGGCCGTATGGATTCATGGCCTTCCAAGAAGAAAGTTATAAGAAGTGTCCATGTCCACTACCTGGAAGAAAATTTCAAAGTTAACTGGCCTAATCGTCATGGTAAGGTTGATCTCCCCAATGGTATCTCTCGCCGAGCCATCAAAAACCCGGATGCGGACATTTCTTATGTCGGATTCTGTCTGTATTGATCTTCATGCTTTGTAAGGTGGAGAAAGGACATACATCTACGCTCGAGCCTCCATCAACCATGACTCGCTTTATGTAGTTCCCCTCACATTTAACAGTCAAGTGTAAGGCCCTGTTGTGTCCGACTCCTTCTTTGGGGAGTTCATCATCAGTAAAGGTGATTCTGTTCACCTCAAAATATCTTTTGGCTATCTTCTCCAACTGGTTCGTTGTGGTCTTCTCTAAGACATGTGCCTCATTCAGGATATTGATTAGTACTCGAGCATGCTCTTTTAAATGTGTGAGTAGAGATAGTAGAGAGATCTGGGAAGGAGTCTTTCTCAGCTGGTCAATGATTGAGTAATCCTGGACTTTCATCTTTTTTCAAAAACTCTTCCGCCTCTTCTTCAGTGACTGGTTTCTTTATTGGCAATTAGCCTTCTCTGATTTTCTTGGCCTCCCTCAACTCTTCTAGAGAGTAACACCTCCCCGATCGAGTCAAACCTCCAGTTTCCCCCACTTCTTCTATGCTTTCCTTGCCTTTGTAAGTCATCACAGTTTTGTTGTAGTTCCAAGGAATGGTCTTCGTGTTTGTCACAGGGGGTTGCACAACAAGTTTGATTATGATCGGCTCGGTTATACCCTTCGTACCGCCTTGGTTCAGCCTTGTGATGGGGTGGCCTCCAATTACATATAACCTTGGGCTTGGAACATTGGAGCAAACTTCCAACCTCGAGATTTTTGGAACAAATAAAGTTTCCTTCTCTGAGGTCTGGGCGCCTTTCACAATCAATGGCACATCTCGGCTTGGACTTATTTTTAGACCTATTCCTTCTTGAATTGCTCCTGTTGTCATTTCTACTCGACTAGCCGGCTTGTATTCTTGATCTCAAACAATCATTCCCACAAAATGAACATCATTATGTACTGGCAAGAGGTTGTTGGTCACATTAGGAGGGTCCTCGTCATCTATCACCACAATCAGTTTTTCAGCAATTAGTCTTTCTATGGAACTTTTTAGAGTCCAACAGTCATCGGTGTTGTGCCCGGGGCCCCTGAATGATATTTACATCTAGCATTTGCTTGAAATCCATATGAATAAGGATGCATATGTGGGGAGCGATGGGTCCAATCACGCCTATTTGCTTCAGCTTCTGGAATAAACTAGAGTATGATTCAGCCAATGGGGTGAATTTTTCCGCCGGCCTCTGCTCTCGACCATAATCCTGCCTGGGACGAGCATTGTAGGGTGCCCAAAAATTTTGTTGTTGAGGTCGGGGGATCCTTGGATCTGGTGCCCGTCCTTGTTGATTGGGAGTCCGAGCATAGGATTGAGCATTGAACATTGTATATTGTGGTGGGCCCACAGAGTATTGAGGAATTGGCGGAGGATAATAATGTTGAGGGTAGCTGGATCGCCCCTGCTGATCTTGCACATAAGGGTGCGGTGCCCTCTTCGAACTTCCCTAGATCCCGAAGTCATCATGGCCCCCTCATCTCTCTTCTTTCTATTTTCCAAACTTTCGGACCCATTTTGGATAGCTTGGGTAGTGGCCTTGAGAGCAGCTTGACTTACAATTCTGCCAGTCTTGAGGCCATTTTCGGCCATCTCCCCTATTTTGATTGCTTCCGCAAAAGGTCTACCCATCGCAGACATCATGTTTTGTAAGTAATCAGGCTCTTAAGCCTCCAGAAAAACAATGATCAACTCGTGGTTATCCATGGGTGGCTTGACTCTAGACGCTTTCTCCCTCCACTTAATTGCATACTCCCTGAAGCTTTCAGTCCGCGTTTTCTTCATATTGGACAGGGAATTGCGATCTGGTGCAATATCTATGTTGTACTGGAATTGTTTGATGAAGGCCTGAGCCATGTCATCCCAGACATGCTAGTGAGACATATCTTGGTCAATGAACCATTCGGAGGCTACCCCCATAAGACTTTCCCCAAAATAAGCCATCAATAATTCTTCTTTTCCACCTGCACCTCTCATCTGGTTGCAGTACCTTTTTCAAGTGGGCGATAGGGTCGTCGTGTCCATCATACTTCTAAAATTTTGGGGTCTTGAACCCTGGTGGCAAATGGATGTGAGGGAATATGCATAGATCACTGAAAGATACACTTTTTTGACCACCTAGTCCTTGTATGTTCTTTATGTTCTGTTCAAGGCTTTTCATTTTCCTGGCCATCTCATCTGGCTCAATTGTCTTGGCAGGCTTTTCATTTTCCACCGGTGACTCATATTGAGGAGTCTGGTTGTATGGAGCCGAGACCCTGAAAGCCATATTTGGAGAGTAGTATTGCCCATCATAAGTATGAGATGGTGGCTTGTTGTTTGTCCTCGTCACATGAGGTGATGGCGGGATTGTATATACCGGTGCGCCAGACACGACAAGAGGGGTGTTCTTCACCGGTGCGGCTGGAGGTCGCACATTAGAGGTACCAGAGGCGGCATGGATGTTGTAGTTCGGCACATACCTTGGTGGTAGAATGTGATCTCTTGTTGCACGGAGAGGTGGTTAAGTAGCCAGGGGTACGGTAGAAGTTCCTTCTGAGGGACCTTGAGGTGGAGGCTGACTAGAGACCCAAGCTTGATATACATCTGACAATTGTTGTTTTAATCATCTCACTTCCTATGACTCTTGCTCAACTGACTGACCATGGGGGTCTTCACTAACCAACTCGATTTCATCATTATTAGCCATCGATACCTTTCCTTTAGATCTGGTGAAGTAATGATGTGTTGCCAGTTTCACCACAAACCAACCACCTTAAGCTTACAATATAAGAGACAACAAACGTATTAGGGTTAAGCATTTTGCACATATGAATCACACGTAATATGCATGTTCCTAACATTGTCACCATTTCTAACATGCTTTTGGAATGCTTCATGTTTCATCTCGGCTTATAAGGCTGTTGCTTATTGACGCTCTCAAATTTATTTATTTTTTTCTCTTTCTCATTTTTTTCACTATTCTTTTCACTCGCCTCATTTTGTTCCCTCATTTTAGAGTTATTGAAATATTTTGATCGAACCTTTTAGGGGTTGCCTGCGTATCATGTCGCCGCATGAATCAGATCATTACGTAGTTCAGGGACACGATATTGTTTTTGATTTTTTTTTAATACAAAACAAACATCTTTGGTTCAATTTCGAAATTTTCTAAAATAAAATATTTTTCATTGATTTTCAATTAATTTTTTAATACAAGACCCGAAAACAAAAATTACATAGACAGGAACATCTAAACAAGACTAAATTCGACTAAAAAACAGACTTTTGAAGCAAAACAACAAGACTCAACACACCTAAGACTATTACAGACTCGATAACAACAAATGAACAATCAAAATGGACTGCCAAATAAAGAGACTCTAATCTTTGCAGGAGAATCCAACAACATCATTGTAGTCATGGCACTTATTCCTGCGACTGACACCCAACATCACGATATATCCTCTCTAAGTATGCAGATATGTGATGGGCGACATTCATTGATACTTCTGCGAACTGCTCGGGCGTCATTCCCTGACAACTCCTGCAAGCTCGGGAGGTATATGTGGCTACCTCGATGATCTTTCCCTTAATGTGCTCCTGAGCCAAATACAACTCTTGATTTTGCTGACCATGAGTTTCGGCTAAATCCAGTGCATCACGCTCGCGCTCCAAGGCCATATCTCTCTAGCGCCGAGCTTCTACTAAATCCCCCTCTAACCGATTGATCACCTTTTGGTAGTGGTGTCTTTCTATTTCAAACTCGGCGATCTGGCATTCCTTACTTGATTCAACTCCCCCTATCTGATCCCTCAGACCTTGTATTAATGGAGCAAAACCTCTACGATCATGATCACGGACCACCTTGAACTGGGCTTCTCTTTCTTCCTGTTGTTGAGCGGTAGTGATCACTTTTTTCTGCCTAATTTGAGCTTTGAGTGCTCGCCTCTCTTGTGCCCACTTAGCCTTTTCCCGCTCGAAATCAACCTATTGTATGTCCATGGCTGTCTCCAAAATGCCTTTATCTTCTTGTAAAATGTCAATACGGGATTGGAACTCTAGTGTTACTTCCCTTCTGGTTTCTCTAACTCTAGCCTCGATCTCCTCTTCCCAATCAACCGCATGCCGTATGGATCTTTCTGGTCTTTGTACCGGGATAGCCTAGTTGTGAAACAACTCAAGGTATGCGAGGCTTACCTCCCCACGCTCACGATCAGCTACCATCTCATCCAAATCGGAAAATCGACCACCAAACCAAACCTTTTGTGCATATGACTCCCTTGGAGGTTCCTCTACCTCGAATTCCCACATGAACGGGCGCTTGTCCTTAGTCGGGGGCCTCTTTTGCTCTCTCCCTAGCTAGCCCATGATGCGTAGGGGTGTGTAGGGTTGGAAACCTCTGAAACCCATGAGTATGAAAAACGGATGATACGTCGCCATATACATGACCCTAGCAGAAGGGAACCAATAATAGTTCTAAGTGATTCTATCAACACTCAATGAATCGAGCAATGTCCGCCAAGCCGTCACCCCTGTGGAAGATTACAACTTACGGCCATGTCTAGGTGACATCCAATGTAATTCATCAAATTTTCATTGAAGTTTATTACTACTGATGATGATAAAGGTGCTCTATGAACCACATTTGCAGCAGAATGTTGCATCCCTCGAAGTAATATTCACCCTCTTGGCAGCGGATCAAAGCTCGAAAAATATCTCCAAGAATCATGGGAAGAATGGTGCGATCCTCGTTACTTCGCAAAAATGAGACTACCGAAGCTAATCGAATTCTGATGCACCCACCACGCTCTGAAAAGACCATGATCCCCAGAAATGATATCATGAACGCGAAGATTCTCAACTCCCTCCATGCGCCGTAACTCAATTGGTTGACGAATTTTGTGCCGAGAAGTTTTCAAACCCTTTCTCGTCCCCAAATCTGTCATAGAAATATTCCAACGGAACCCAACCTTCGTCCAGGAAACCCATTGGAGTTCGACGGAGGCATAACTTTTTCAAAAGGTTGTTCACACCAACTTTTCTCGTAGCAGCAGGCTTTTTTCCCACGAAGGTCTCTCCCTAATCCGGTAAACCCACCTAATTCTTCCAATGTATGCGTCATTTCACAATCTTTGAACCTGAAGACATTGTTCACGGGGTCCCAAAAGCCCACTAGAGCCTCGATTAAATCTCTGTTAGGCTTAATCCTCATGATGTTTGTGAGGAACTTGAGGTGCTTAAATACTTGATTTTGTTCCCACGTCGTAAAACTAGCCTAACAATTATAGAGACTACTCGGGGTCTTATCTCTTATCAAGAACATAGGAGGTGTCTTGTCCCTTACCCTTTTCTGACTGATTCTTTGTGGAGAATTCATGGTGATCCTAAGAATAAAATAAAAAGGGGTCAGGACTTACCTAAGCTATATGAAATTATGATTATTCCTCTCCTTTTTTCTTTTTAACTTAAATGTCATTTAGGACTCGATCTATTTACTATTTTTTTGAAATTAGCAGACACAAAAAGTAGGAAAATGGCTATTATTATGAAAACGACCTTTTGATACTTCCACGGAAGGCTTAAAGGATTTGGTGTAAAAACGGCTAAGCATGGGGACAAAATAAAAATAAAAAATAGACAAAATAAATAAAATGGCCACTTAACGAAAACGGCCCTTCGATAATCCCGAGAGAGGTTCAAAGACTGTCTCGACATATATAACCAGACAAAACTAGATAATATGGTTATGAAAACGGCCTTTTGACACTTCCACAGCAGATTTTATGCTACCTTGACAAAATGGCCAAACATAAGGGCAAAATGGTAAAAGGTGAACAAAGATGGAAAAAGTGGCTATTTTTACAAAAATAGCCCTTCAGCACTTTCCATGAAGATTTTAAGGTTGTCTTGGAAAAACGGTCGGAATACGACGGCAAACAATAAAAGGTGACCAAAAATAGCATTTTTTTTTTCAAAAATTTTATGCACATGCAAAATTTATGCTTCCCTTTTTTGAAAAATGCGGGCTGAACCGGATGGTGGTTGCCTACGTATCTCACATCCGGTGAGAATTAAACCCGCGTAGTTCGGTAAAACTGAGTATTTTTCTCTTTTAATTTTTATGAAAATTAATCTTTATACCTCACGCCAGACTACTACAAATTTTTTTTATATTATTTTTTTAAAAAAAGAATTATTTGTACTAAACTAGGAGAATGCTTTTTTTTTCCTTTTAATAATTCCGCTATATTAATTTTCTAAAACCGGTAGACAATGCAAGTAAGCCTTCCAAATGATGTATCAAGTAGCACATAAGTGAACAAGATGGTTTCAAAGAGGATAATTGTCCTATGCGGACCCGACCCATGTGTCGAGTTTCGCTAAGTCAAATACATGTGATGCACATAAAGCGATCCTACTAGGGATATCCGGCATGAGGTTTGTTCTTCTAGGTTTAAATCTTGGTGGAGAAGGTATCTAGACTGGCTTACTCGAGCAGACAACTCGAGCCGAAGAGGACCAGTGTACCGGTAGCATTGCTTTCCGGCTTAACTGGTGGTGCTCCCCGCCTAAAACATATGTGACTAAAATCCTTCACCGGGTGACAAGCTCCTCGGCTCTCTCAACGAAAGTGGGCTATGTCAAGCAAATGCCCAATTTTTAATTTCAAGAAGACTCAGAGGGGTGCGTCAGAAGACAGTTTATATGTACAGTTCAACAATATCAAAGCGGTAAAAAGCGAACAGGTAGCACATTAGGAACAAATAAATCACAATATATACAGAATTAATAAAGCCAAACAAAAGTCAACATGTGCAAGCTCGAATTCTGGTTGTCCCCAGCAGAGTCGCCAGAGCTGTCACACCCCTTTTCTACCCCAAAAAAGATAATGTTATGGATTGTGGGTTAAAGAGTTTTTCTAATTGAATTGACAAATTTGAGTAGGGATTATTTTATTTACAGAGTCGCCACTTGGAATTGATTTTGGGTGTTCCAAGTCACCTTTTATTCGAATCCCTAATCAAAGGAAGATTTAACTCTTTTATTATTGGTCTGCGAAAGCAAAGCCCGGATAAGGAATTCTGTTGACCGGGGAGAAAGTATAAGGCATTCACCGAGTCCCGTGGTTCTAGCACGGTCGCTTTATTGACTATATTTGGCTTTAAATTAATTTTGGGAAAAACTATGATTTTTATGTTTTGCCTACCCGCTTCTATTTCTTGATTATTAGAAAAATTAAAGAATATAATAATATGTCATAATCACACTACGCAGGCGAATGCATGATCGAGACGAAATTTATTAACTTTTTGTCATAACAGCGTTACGCAAGCGAATTCGCAGTCATGACAAGTTATTACTTTTGGAAAAAATACTGCATGTGAGAAATTTAATTTTGAAATTCAAAAAATGTCAAGTACCGCTCTACGCAAGCGAATATGCGATTTTTAGCAAAGGATTAGTTAAATTAAAAATTAATTAAATCTAATAGGTATGGTATAAGATTATTGAATTAATTGATAAATATCACGCTACGCAAGCGAGTCCGTGAATGAAAAAGTTGAAGCGTGCCTACTAGTTACCTAGCGTTTAAATTATTAAGAAAAAGAATTATTAAGTCATTTTAATAATAATTTAAAAAAATTGATTGTTTTTTACTAACTCCAAAAATAGGATGTAAGAACAAAGTCAACTTTTATATCACTTACGTTGGGCCTAGTAGAAACTAAACTTTCATCCCGAAATCTTTTCTTTTCTGCTAGTTTGTAAACTCACTGCCCGATCCTATTTTTATCCATTTGTATTTTAATGATAGAGAAAAATACTACTAGCATTTAAAAAAAAATGAAGTAGAAAACAATTAATATATCATATTCCTTTTAATTCCAAAATAAATGACCCCATGTCTTTCTCAAATAAAATGATCAACTCTTAGCCACGTAAATCAATTACCTTGACCAAATAACAATGATTTTCAATTTTAATACCATAACAAAATTATGTCTAAGGCTCAATATTTAAATTCTTTGAACTTCCTCGACAGTAAGCCAATTACTAACATAAGGTAATTCCATAACTCAATATATCTGATCTTAACAAGCTAATAAATATTAAATCATGGAGAACTAACTTTTACCAACTCTAAACCTCTTTACAAACTCCAAAACAATAACCTTGAAAAATTAATCCATGTAATCTTTAATATTACCAAAGTTTTCTAATCCACGTATCAAGAGGAATATTTAAAATGAGGTTAATCCCTAACTCAAAGATGATATTTAAGGTTTTACATAAAGAGTCTACTCATTAAACATAAAAGGCCATCAAAAGTTTAACAACAAAGCAATCCTCAACTCCATAATCTAACATAGGTAAAGTTACTAGAAATAATCACAAGACCTTCAACATGTCTATTATATATACATGAAAGCAACGAAATTCATAAGCCGACATTCTGATGAATTCGAACACTTGAATATTTATTCCAGTCAATTTGAGGGATATTTAAAGCAGTACGGACAGAACGTTTTCAAAGGCTCAAAATACACTGAAGAACTCAAATTGCTTCACTTGCATTCCTTTTTTATCAAGGATTTCAATACATTAAAGGAATTACCTGGATAGCAGAAAAATGTCAGCAATGGATGAACTAGAAATCAGCAGCGGTGACAGTAACAAAACAGCAAAAGGGACAGCAGCAAGCAACAGAAAAAGAACCAAAAAAACCAGCCCGAATAGACCTCGAAGCTGACCAAACTTTCAGGGAAGGAAAACCCGAAAACTAAACTTCAAGGACCTTTGCTCATTTAAGTACTTAGGTTTCAGAGAAAACTCACTTAAAAGCCTCTCGAATTCTCTGTTGTTTTGTGCTCAAAGTCTTTCTCATGTATAGAGTGTGTAAAAGATGTGTTTTTCTTTAAAGTCCAAGATGTTCTCTCAATGTAAGATAGAGTCTCAAGACATACTCTTTATATATGACAAAAAAAAGTACTTTGGGGCAGATTTTATTTAGTCAAAAATCTATCCAACATGATGAAATTTTGACAAAAAATCTGTCCAAAACCAGAAATCTGCCCAATGAACAGTTTTTTTTACTAACTGTGGATAGAAATTTGGAGTATTACTCCAAAACAGTCCCCGAACAGTAAAAGCAACCAAATAAAGGTCCTACACTCAAGTACCTTCTACTACCCTCACAAACCAATATCAAACTAAACTATTGCTTCCAACTAGAAGGTAAAAAATCAAATAACTAGACTCGAACGTTAAACTAACAAAGAAACTAAAGACTACAAACAAACAAACATGTAGTTAAGGCCATAGACAAAACTAGAAATAATAAATATAAAATTAGAACTTAACAACTTAAGGCGACGCAGGATACGAGTTATTAACAAAACTTATTTACTAATCAAAACGTAATGACTGAGCAAACGACTAACTAATACATGATTCGAAAGTATTAAGCAACGACTAACATTGATGATCAATGAAACTAACATGAATCACTTATCGCAGATCAAC
Source organism: Nicotiana undulata (assembly GCA_005239495.1). NCBI lineage: Eukaryota > Viridiplantae > Streptophyta > Magnoliopsida > Solanales > Solanaceae > Nicotiana > Nicotiana undulata. Next base: position 28,837 of record ML281897.1, on the reverse strand, counting down.
TATAACAGAACTACAAGCAAACGACAAGAAAACAGAAAATTCAAAACATGGAGAAAAGCATTAAGGCTCGAGTTTACCCAATTTGAGTGTCCGAACAATGGTGGTGTAGCTGCTATTAGGTAGCGAGACAGTGATACAGATCGAGCAAGCTTCTATTGTTGATTTTCATCGAAACAACTAGTTTCGATGAAAATCGACAACAAAAGCTCGACTGAGGCCAGTGTAATGAGGGAAATGGGAGGCAGTGGCAGCGAGTACGACAATGGATGGTGGACGGCAGCGTCGGGTCGAAGTCTTGGCTCGAAACTAACATGAATCAGTAGTTATTCAAGAGTTGTGTTCAAATATGTGTGTATTATGAGATGGGGATGGCTAGAAATTGACTAATTTCAAAAGAAATTCGGGCTAGGGTTTCGGCCAAAATGGGATTCGTGAGGACGGAGAGAGATCTAGGAAATTTGGGCGTTGGATTCAAAAAGAAGAGGTTGATATGAGTAGGGTGAAATTTTGGTGGTGTTTGGTGCCACCACCACGGCAGCGCACAACGGCAGCGGCAGCAGGGCAGCTGAAAGAGAAGGGGGAGAAAAGAGAGATGGGGTAAAGCTTAGGGTTTGGATTACGGGGAAATGGCCAATTTTTCTGATTTTAGAGGGCTTATAATTCGCTTGGGGGAACAAATGAGTGCCATTGGATCAAAGATCATGGATGGATGAGATTTATCTCTGAGACACTAAGTGAAACGACATAGTTTCAAAGAAAAACTATGTCGTTTTGAGCTCTTTCTTGGCCAGCCACCCAATGAACCGGGTATGACCGAATTGGGCTCAAAAAATTGGGCCTGAATTTGTGCATAACTATTTCAAATAGGCATTAATCCAATCCCTCAAACCCCTAGTTATAGTAGGAATATTATTTAATCCTAAAGAAATATAAAAGTAGAAAGAAAATATTTTTGGTATATATATTTTAAAGATGCAAAACTAAAATATGTAAATAAAAGGTAAAAATATTTTTGGTATTTTTTTAATAAGGAATGCAAATAAAAAATGCACAAATAACTAAAAATCATCCAAATACTAGTATTTCTAGGAGAATTAAAAACATGCGAAAATTAGGTATTCACAATGGTGGAGAATTTGAACAATTCCTTCTTTATAGGCTGATTACATGAAGCATAAATATTGTTCGAGGTCTCATTTGGTGAGTAAGAAAAAAAATCTAATAAGGACTCTCATGAATGGAAAAAATTGAGGAAAATCATAGACAACACAGAACCTCATATCATGTGGCTTATAAATTCTGGAAACTCCAGCATGTGGTGGGATAATTGGACAGGTAAAGGTCATCTGGAAACTTTATATGGGGATATCAATACTAATCCTAAGGTGCAGGTCAAAGAATATATTCAAAATGGGGAATGGAACAGGAATAAACTAGGGGCATATTTTCTGAAGAGACAATGGAATATATCATGAAGATTCACAGTGGAGACCAAAAAATTCCGACCAACCTATTTGAGACCTCACAGAGAATGGTAATTACTCAAACAAAACCACTTACAATTTCCTTCATACTTCATATAAATAAATCTAAAACCCCAGAGTATACCTTTCCACGGATCGAAGGAAAAATGCGTAAACTAAAATAAGCGGCGTTTATTCAAACAAAGGGAACCTAAGATTTCCTTGTTTAGTAGTTCGAAAGTAGTTCTACTATTAAGATGTTTAATATTAATAAGAAATATTCAGGCTGGAATGCTCTTTTATCATGTATGTGGATTACTTGGTCGATTACCTGATTGCACTAGTCTCATAGCCCTCTCTTTAGCGTCCCGCCATTCCTTTTCTCAGAAACAACATAAACAAGGATCCATTCCTGCACAAGGTATGTCACTCTAGCATCCCTTTTAAAATATCATTCTTTTCCTGGAGATTATGGTTATCTAAACTTCCTTTTTATGAAATCATTCTTAATTTTGGAAAGCATATTGTCTCTAAATGTTCATGTTGCACTAACCATTTCATTGAGTCTATACAACATGTCTTTATGGAAAGCGATGCAGCTAAAAATATTTGGAATGCCATTGGTGACCCGATGAGGATAAAACTTGTGCAAATGCCTATCAAAGGATGGTTCAATCACAGGTGGAAACAAAATACACAAATGAAGTCCACAAACAGATTATTTAAATTACTCCAACCATCGTTTGCTGGGAAATTTGGAAGGCTAGGTGTTCTTGCAGATATGGGGACAAAAAACGATTCAACTATTACAACATGAAGTAGCAGATTATTTATAATATTCAAGCAGTCGTACATAGAGCTTTCCCTAAATGCAAACCGATATTGCCCTGGGTTAAATTATGTGATGATATAACAAAACTACAGCATGTTCAAGAGGCCATCATTGTCACTTGGTTGAAGCCTCCTCAGCACACTCAAGTTAAATACTGACGGCAGCTATATTCAAGGTAATGGCAAAGCTGGGCTCGGTGTCACTTTGAGAGATGACCAAGGTGACTTCTGTATGGCATATGCTATCCCAGCTAAACGTGATAGCCATAATGAAGCTGAAGCTCAAGCAACACTATTCGGGATTAAATGGTGCATTCAAAATGGGGTCACTGATTTTATAATCGAACTTGACTCTCTTTTAGTGAAAAACATGCTGAAGAAGAACCTACTCAACACTACAAATTGCGAAGAACTATGGAGATGATCTCACAGTACATGAACCATGCCAATATCACTCCTATTCATTGCCATAGGGAAGCTAACCAAGTGGCGGATTTTTTAGCAAAGTATGCAACTAATGCTATGGAAGATAATATCTATCTCTCCTTTCATCAGATGCCAAGGAGAGCAAAAGGACCCTTTCTTTTGGACAAATTTCAGGTTTTTAGTGTTAGAACTAGGTACGACAAAGCGAACTTTTTTGTTAGTTAGATATCCTTTGTACCATCGCAGAGGTTGATATTTTGATCACTTGACTGTGTTTTTTCCCCGTGTTGTAATCTATGGAGGTAAGGCAATCCCCCACTTCTTTATTATAGATAAATACAAGACACTCGGATTTACTGGGAAAGTTAATTTTAAAAAAATACACCAAATCAAACGGACGATAAAAAATAATTTCAGCATTACCAATCTCAACTTAACTAATGCACCATATTCAATGCTATACTTATATATTGTACCCGTAATAGTGTAAAGAATTGGGAACATGCGATATAGAGGAGTACTTCACATCATGTAATCCCTACCGGAATCGACATGAACTTTGCTTAATCATAGCCTATAAGCCATACATAGTAGGAAAATAAAGGAAAAAAGGTATGATTAACCTGAAATAATAGGAAAGAAAGGAAAAGACTTCATTTCCCATATAAATATTAATTCATGAGAAGGTTTGATTATAAGAAAAAATTATATGATTGATTTGAAATAGAAAGCATAAAAGAAAGAGCTACGATTGGTTAATGAAAAACTTACTCAAAGTATGCTAATCCTTTGAGTAATCCTTCCATTTAAGTTTCACTGAGCAGGAATGACAAACTTACTCAAAGTATAATTATATTAGTGACAAACTCAACCATATAAATTTTGCAGGTTAGCCATAATCTAGTGCTTTTTTATTGGACTTCATATACGTATGGCACAACTAAGTATAAATAGAGTAAGATGGAGTACATTTTAAAATATATTTCTCAATTCGGTATTCCCATTATCTAAATTTTGAATTTGTCACCGAGTATAATTTCATGACAGAATTGCAGCCTAACGGCTTTATACATCTAATTTCATGTGCAGGACAACAGTTGGTTTTTACCTCCTGATCAATACTTAGAATATTTTGTCTACAACCGAAAAGAACAATACAACAATAACAAAATATCCGGTATGACGATCCTACGAGATAGAGTCCAGGAAGGATGAGATGTATGCACACCTTACTCCACCAAGAAAAAACAACAATGAAATCAGGGTGTGTTTAGTATCAAGGAAAATATTTTTCGGAAAATATTTTCCAATTTTCCCATGTTTGGTTGGCTTAAACTTTTTGGAAAATATTTTCCTCATCAATTCATTTTCTTTCGATTGGAGGAAAACATTTTCCCTTAACATTTTCCAAAACTCCTTCTCAACATTTCCCACCCTATTCTTTTCCCTCACCAACTCTCCCCTCCCCCCCCCCACACCCACCCACCGAAC
>ML281897.1:0-21594 GCA_005239495.1 Nicotiana undulata | reverse complement strand
ATTGCACCAAAAACATTCCTCAGTTTTGCCTTATGGCATCTCTGGCTTCTCAGGAATAGAAATACAATCGACCATAAACGAACTCCTCTAAACATTCTTTTACTTATTAGCATGGCAGTGGAATATTATTATCTGACAACGCCATAAAGGAATACTAAACAGGTAATTTCTTTATATATTAAATGGAATCCACCTCTGGGGGTAACGTATAAATTGAATATTGATGGCTCTTGTTCCCATACCACACAACAATATAGTATATGAGGTGTCTTCCGAAACCAAGAAGGCAAGTGGCTCATGGGGTTTGCAGGCAAATCAAACAAGGGCACACCAATTCAGATAGAACTATCAGCACTTTTCATGGGGCTAAAGTTGACAATACAACATCATCTTTCTCCTCTCACAATCGAGACATATGCCAAACAACTCATAGGTATGTTACAATCTCCTCCTATGCAATATACTAATATCATTAACGATTGCAGGTTGTTGCTCCTACAGCTGGGTAGCCCATGTATACAAAGCATTTACAGAGAGTAGAATGAAGTCTCAGATAAATTAGCAAAATATGGAGCCTCCACTACTCAGAACAACTGCATCAGTTTTGGAGAACCACCACTTTTTGTCATGCCTTCCTATTATCGAGATCAGAAAGGTCCACTTCATAGGAGGCTCACATCAGCTCCTTGAAGCTCAATTTCTCTGTTCTCTGATAGCCATGTAGTATGTAATAGTTTAGCTTATCCTAGTACTAGCAGTATGTTATCAGCATCTCCGATGCCCTTGAGGCATCTTGTAAAAACTCCTACTGTACTTGTTTGATTATATATAATAGTACATCCTTTCTACCAAAAAAATAAACTTCTAAAAGGAATAGAAAGCAAAGGAAAGAAGACTAATAACTACGAAAGTAACTCGTCTCATATATCTATCAACTTGTATTTTCTGTTCTTTGAATCTATTCAAACCTTACCTTAAATGTTTTAGAAATTCTCCTATTAGTATCTGAGTCACTAATTAACATCATTTTAACTAAATTAACCTTTTATATCTCCTTTGATCATTATCTAAACTCTAAATCTAATGTTAGCCAAGTATATTTAATTTCTTCAACTATCTTGTATGGATGAAATTAATTTTTGGAGGATTATTTGACGCAATTTTGGACAATCACCTTTCAAATTTCTGGACCAATCTTTTGATGTTTGTTTCAATGTATATACTCATTGAGGGAATTAGCGTTGTAATTAATTAATTAGGACTCGAATGAAAGGAACGAAAATAAAAACACTGAATAAGCTGTCTACATATATACATATAGAGAGTACACTAAGACATCTCTATAACAATATCCATATATAACAACACTTCACTATAATAGTCTAAGTTTTTTAGAAACCAATTCTTATGTTATGCTATAATATATCTTCTCTATAACAACACTTCGCTATAAAATTCAAAAATATCCGGAACAAACGAAACTGTTATAGAGAAATTTGAAAGTAATATAGTAAATTTTGCTCTAGATCAGCATCTTCTGTTCCATTTTCCTTTCCTATTTACCACTTCAAACCAAACAAACCCTAAAGAAAGGGAAAGGTAGCCTAAGTTAAGGACCAATCAACTCTTCTAGCTAATGGCATGAACCATATCTTATTTATATTTCCAAATTAGTAGTATATAGCCTATGTACATAGGGTGTATTATTTGTTACCATGGAGAATATATTTTTCGAAAAATATATTTCAGAAAACAAGTCATTTTTTGGCAACCAAACAGCCAAAAAGTACACTTTCTTGAAAAATATTTTCCATTAAAAGAGGTAAAATGACTTTCTCCACTTATGTTTTTCTCCAATAGTTCATTTGATATAGTTTTTAACTTTTATTGATTGTTGAATAGTGTGACGAAATATCTTCTAAAGTATTTTGCTGAAAATATTTTTCTAAATTTTTTTTCTTCCTATCAAACACAGCCAAAGTTGCAAATTTCTAAGGAAACAAATCGATTCGAGACCAAAAATAAAAATAAAAAAAAATTAGAAATTAATACTGCTTTAGTCTAGTACTGTTTCTGCTTACCTGATCTGCTTCAATTCATAGTACCGCAGGTGCGTAATCCAAACCTGCAGTATAATATCAAGTGAATCCATACCAAAAAAAAGAAGGTAAAACTTTAATTCTTATAGAGAAATCATTCAATCAACTTGAATATGAAATGAAATGTTTTAATTCAACATGATTCCCCATTTGAAAAAATACACACCTTTGTAATTAGAAATTATGGAAGAAACAATTATTAAAAAAGGAGAATTAAAATCAAGAGAAACAAAAACTTGAGATAATTAATTAATTTTAGCCCTAATTAATCGAGATTATAGTTTCTTGGCTGAGATCCTTCTATTGGACGTTCTTCCAATTCTTCACTATTATTGTCAACTCTTTCTTGATTTACTTTCTCACTTTCACTCTCTCTATATCTATGCAAATACCTCTTCATTGCACCACCGGAATCATCAAACCCTAGAGTTCCCAAAGCCCAACAAACGTCGTCGCCGTTCACCGTTTTCCGGCGTTCTTTCCGGCACTTCTCCGATGCTTCACCGGTCACAAATCCGATGAACTCAGATACACATTCTTGCATTGTTTCCTTTGCTTCTTTTGAGATTTTTGCATTTGGTGGTAATATTTGTTTCATTATACGACCAACGTTGGCTATAGGCAATAAACGATCTTGTTCCTTGCTATTACTTCCTTCATCGTTTTGAGCCATTTTTTCAATGGAAACAAAAATGAAATTTAATTTGGTATACTATAGTACAGTGTCAAATGTTAGAGAGACATGTAAATATATTCTAGTCAAAACTTCTTTTTATATATGCTCACGCTAACATCTTTTTCCAGGTATTGTTTACACTAAGTTGGCCAATTAGACTTTTGTTTCAGTTAAATATTATTGATCACTTTCAAAAGGTGTGAAATAATAGTATAGCTTTAGCCAATCAATTGACTACATTCCAATGTTAAACTAGTAGTATGCTGGGTTAAATGTATTTCACTTTATTCAGAACTACGTCTGATGCATATCAATAATACTAAATAATTTGTCTTCAAAAAAATTATGCATTTTCTAATAATAAAACGTATCTTTATTAACATTTCACATTTTCCAATAGACTAAGTAGGCGTTTGGACATAAGAATTGTAAAATTCGAAAAAAATGATAGAAATTTTTTTCAAGTGAAAATGGTATTTAAAATTTAGAGTTGTGTTTGGAGATAAATTTTAGTTTGGGTTGTTTTTGAAGTTGTGAGTGAAAATTTTGAAAAACAGCTTTTTGCAGTTTTTCAAATTTTAGAAAATTTCTAAAATGCATCATCAAGTTAAAATTGAAAATTTTATGAACAAACGCTGATTTCGAAAAAAAATGAAATATTTTTAGAAAAATCTTCCATCAAATTTCATGTCCAAACGGGCACTAAGATACAAGATCTCTAGCCAAAATTGAAAAAAAAGTTTCAAAAACATTATTGGCATAAAACACGCATTTTTTGTATTTTTTAAATGTAGTTTGTAGTAAGATCGATGATGTCGACATAGTGACATACATGCTGATAATAAAGAAAAGAGAAAAAAGTATATGTTGATAGTAATTAGGTGTAATTTGTTTTTCCTGGGATAGTAATTACGTATATAACACACTTGTTCCTTGTTCTATGTCAACTGTGGTTTAAACTAAATGTAACATCACAAACGTTTATTAAGAAACCCTCTTTTATTAGCACTGTGTACATGTATATATATAACAGTAGATCAGACCGCATCCATTGTATTCAGCTTATAAATTCTATTTACATGATGGAAACCTCAATTATATGTTTATACCGATTATTCCAAACCCTATCAAACGAAATCATGCGGTCTGAGGCGGATCGAAGATTTAAACTGTCGGAGACACATGAGCGGATTGCTCAACTAGTACCTCCATTTGACTTTTGATCTTAAAGCTTGCAAGTAAAATATATGATCGTTTTCAACATATGTACATATGTTGAAAACGGGGTCTAGTGACCCCTCTATCAAAAATAGGTCCGCCTCTGTGTATATCCACTGGTTTTGAAATATTAGAGTCGTCTAAGATAACTTTAACCAGTACAAACTTGCGGTGAAAGTCGCAAATTCAGTAGAAACTGATGGCTTATCCCTCAAATCTTATGGAGTATATAAGGTAAAAAGACAAATATAAATAGTCACCTCAAATTTTTGCGTATTTGTGTTATCAATTATCCAACTTGCCAAGAAAAAGTATTTCATAATTTACTATTATAATTCATAACTCACGACGTATAAGTTGTGGATTTATTGTTGGAACTTTTAAGCAGTATAAAAATAAGTGAAGTACGTGTAGATAATCACACAGTATATGTGAAGCCACATGGTGGCTTAGTTGTAGATGCCGACCGCGTCGGCACTCGGCAGTAATGGTGGGGTCGGCTTGTTCGTTTGTTTCTTTCATTTTTTATTCGATATTCATATTAGGGCGCTGATTAATTCTAATTTGCTTCATGTAAGGTACATCAAAGGAGAAAACGTTCTATATCAGACTTTTTTCATTCGTATTACTCGAACTCAAACCTTGTTAAAAGTGTACAGATTCATGACAGATCCAAAATTTATATTTAATGAGTTCATCTTTTAAGATCATTAACATTAAATTCATTTACGGTTTAAAATTATGGGTTAAAATATAATATAGTTAAGATTTTAGTAAATTTTTACATATAAATATACCTTCCGTATTGAAAATTTTGGTTTCAGTTGAACCCAAGTCTTGAAAGGCTATATGCGCAGGGGCGGATCCAGTTTATTAGCTACGGATTCCCGTGAACCCAATAGCTTTTATCTAGAGCCTATATTTGTATTAAAAAATCCATTAAATATATAAGAATATTTAGCTTAAAACTCACTCTGTTCATCCATTTAGTATTTTATATTAACTTGAATTTTTGTAAAAATCCATAAATCAAAAATCCTCGATCCGCCTTTATATATGCGGCCATTTGGTGTTCGGCTTGTTTATTGCGCTTGTTCCAGATCCATCTATGGACCCACAAGAATTCTCAATATTATTCATCTTTTTATCCAATAGCAATTTAAAATATGTATGTATATTCTTCCTCCAAACAATATGTGCATGGCCTGAAATACTGTGGATGCTGACAAAGGTTAGTCCAGTGCGACAATTAAGCCACTTCAATATTCCAGAACATGAATATGAAACAGTTTGAATTTTGGAAACAGGTTAAACTGATGGTTGGTATTTTTAATGTAGGATCTTTTCAATTTTCACCACGAAAATTCCTCGATGCTCTTCCAAAAATAGTCAATATTGAAATGACAACTCCCAAGCATTACATGAAAATGACATAACTAATACTTCTTCTTTTTTTACAGAATAAGTTAGAATTATGCTTCCTTTGACTCACTTTCTGAGAGATTTTGAAACTTGTTGTCATTGGATTAATCTAAACTACCAAACCTGGTGATGATAATGAGCTCAGGCTCGGTTAAAGGCTTAAGAAGAAGCTCGCCTTCGATTCCAAACCAATGCTTATGAAGAATTTATGAACCAAAACAATAACTTTTAGAAACAGAGAAAAATAGATGTATATTGCATTGGTATGCGTGTTACAACGTTCCTATTGCATAATCAGCTTCCCCTTTATATAGTAAGGGAGTTTTACCCTGAGTACAATTCTAAAAAAGGCAAAAATCATCCTTTTCGCTAATCACTAATCTGCTGCCGATACGGGGCCGAGATTCACGCCGTGATGTCCAGTTCAACGTGGATATCACGGCCCTTTGTTAATCATGCGCGACTCGAACCGAACCCCGGGGGCGTGTTCTCGATGGATCCGACGGCATGTGTTTTGTTCGGGCCTTGATACGAGAGGCTTCTGGCTTCATTTCCTCTTCCTTGCTATCATGTCCTTGCTTCGTTGTCTCACCGGGAAATCGAGGTGCTCATTAGCCCTGGTTTTACTCGTATACAGATAGTCCCCTCATTTTTCAGAGAGTAGGTTTGCCGAAACGATAGGAAACGATAGATGTTCTCTGGTTCCTCCCTCCGTATATTACGATGAAGAAGTCGAAACGTCCCATCACTCGCGTCGTTCTGATATCGACACGTGTCAATCATCGGTCGATTGCCTCTGAATGCGAAGTGTCGCCTACTTCCCTATAAAAGCTTTCATCCCTTGTTCCTTTCCTACTTTCTAAACAAGCTTCTACCTCTGAATTCCTTAGTTAATATCTACCTTCTTCAAACCTTCATATCGTCATCCTTGATCTTCAGTTTCTCATAGTTGTTCTTATGTTTTATCCAGTTTTCTTTCAAATCTTCATACTCTGTTCTTCATCCTTCAAATTCGTTCTTTCAACCCTTTGTATTCTTTCTTTAAATTTTCAAACTTCTCCAGGCAACAATGGCTAAAACATCTAAATATGTTCCTCAACAAGTTGCCTCTTCATCTTCCCAATCGACCGCCAATACTGAGGCGGCTACTCCTGAAGTAGTTGCCCTCGAAACGGCTGCTCTCAAGGTGGCTGGCGACGAACCAGCCCCCGAGCCTCCCTTGAAAATGTTTATTCGCGGGGGCCGCTCAATTACAGACAACTTTAAGGTCGAGATCCCACACGCAAACAGGACCGGGGCAAAGGAGCATCAAGGTACATATGCTCTGTGACCAAAGATGCCTTTCCCGTAGTCCGAAAGGAATGTAATTGGGAAGGAAAGGACGTAGTAGTCCCCTTCACACTGGTCCAGGTGGACCTGGTTGTTTTGGACTTTTCCAAGAGGTACGAGGTGTGCCTTGGGAAAATCCACCCATCTTTATAGAGGATCGTGATCCTCCTTCGTTACTGTGTGAATAAGACTGAGTCTCGCGCTTCACCATTGATTATCTACTCTGTTTATACAGTCCCCAAATGTTTTGAAGGGGACTAATCAAGCCTACTAGCCGAGCCAGCAAGGCCCTCTTTTCGAGCATTGATAAAGACTGTGACCGGGCCTGGAAAGGATGCTTCGTTCGGGTGAAGACCGAAGACTTTATGCCTCCCTAGTTCATGACATTCCCTGAGAAGTGGAACGCATCTCGTAAGTGCAGTCTCTCCTTAAGCGTCAATTTTTTCTTCATTTTCTTTTTTCTCATTCATACTTGTGGTTGTCCAACTATTGCCCAGGCTCCAAATGCGGTCCCCCAGCTAAAGGAGTGGATCGAGGGCATATGGACACAGATTACGTACTCCGAGCGGGCATGGCGCAAGCTTTCGAAAGGCCGATAGGAGGCTCGTGATCACGGTAAGGTCTTTCTTTGAATAATTAATACCATGCTTCTAACTTTCATCATACTAACTTTCCTTCCCCTTTTTATTTTTTGTAGGTTTCCCAAAGACCATCGAACTTAGGCCTTGAGAAGAGAACGAGGACGTGTCCTTGTCTATTGATCCCTCCATTATGGGACATCCCGGGGTGGCCGTGGGGGAAAAGAATAAGAAGAAAAGAAATACTTCGGGCTCACCGAGCCCCGTGGTGAAGCCAAAGAAATGAGTGGTTCGTAAGCCGAAGAAGATCTCCAGTTCTCGGGTTCTGGATTCTGATTCGCTTTTTCGGCTCTAGGACGAGTCCGGAGAAGAAAACATTTTTATTTCCCATAGATCGACCCCTCATGGGGAGCAGGCGGCAGCCGAGGGGGAGATTCGTGAGTCTGACCTCCTTCAGACTCGGAATATTAATGTGGAGACGGGGTTGAGACCCTTCGGTACACCAGCTCCGTTCTAAAGGAAGCGCCCGATGTAATAGAAATTATGAAGACGCCCTCCTATACCGAGTCCATGCTTGAGGAGGCCTAAGCGGGAAAGGAGAAATCTAATGAAGGGGTCCATGGCGCCGACGATACCCTTAATTCCTTTTTTGATGATGTGGACTCGTCCGCTTTGGAGGATTTTTTCGGGCTTAGCGACCTGGAAGTACTGAAGAATGACACATCCTCGAAAGCTAGCGGGCCGAGTTCCAGCCCGAAATTGATCAATCAGTTCCCTGCTCCGAGTGTGGACCTCGATCGCAAGAGATCGGTTATTCTTACCATTCTGGAGGATGCCCGGGTTCTGTCTGCTCCTGTGGGGATAGCCATCTACCTCCGATGCCTGGTGACCGATGAAGACCTGGAAAAAATGAACAAGGTGAATATATCGTTCCTTTTCGATGAGGCGCAGTAAGCGCTGAACGGGGCAAGGCATCATTCCGCCCTTTTTTGAATTTTACTTAGGTTTTGATGTTCTCGCATCATTCATTAATTCACATGCCTCCATAATTCACCATGAGAGCTTCCTCAGGTACCTGGTCGAGGTCTATCAGCTCGAGCTCGAGGTCAAGAAGCAGGCCCAAAAAAGGGACATATACAAGCTCCTCAGCTAGCAACAAGATGGGGCCATCAAGGACCTCCAGGAGGAGTTGGACAGAGCTCAGAAGGAAGCTTCGCTCGGGAGCATGCTGACATGGTCGAAAAGGTAAAGGTTTTTAAAGTTAGGAACGAGGAATGTTTCATGACAACTAACGATCAAACCTCGTAAGTCTAGCAAAAGATCGACCTGATCCACCAAATCCGAGTTGAAATGAACGAGGTCCAAGCCATGGCCGATGGTTGGAAGAGCAAAATGGACCGGCTGACTTTAGAGAAGGAAACCGCCCAGGAAAAGCAGACATCGGTAGAGGTTTAACTTCAGGTAGCGAAGGAGAAAGTCGACAAGTGATCCCAACTGAATGACGAACTCCAAGCACAACTAAGCTCGAATTTAACAGAACGGGATGCCCTCGGTAAGGAATACGAGGCACTAAAGTCCAGGTTGGACATGACTTCCGCTGATGCCGAAGAGATAGTGACCCAGTATAAGACCGATGTCGAAGCAGTCGAGGCTCTCCTAAAGAAAAATGCTCAATATATGAGGCGCTTGTCCCGATGGGAGACCCTCGAAGAGATCCATGCTCGAGATCCCGATGGGAGACCCTCGAAGAGTCCCTTTTTGGCAATTTCGAGTCTCTACGTTTTAGCATGTTTTCATAATTTCTTTTCTTGCAAATATTTCTAATGCCTTAGCATATATCAAATGTAGTAATAAGTCGTTTGTTTTTCGAAGGTACGAATAGAGCCTAACCTCGATACAATTATTATTTGCTCGTAGCTTTGAAAACTCGGAGTGACCGCGAAGTTTTCCCAATATGCTTAACTGATTTTGGATGATGCTTTTGTCGAGGGTAACCTTTTGGCAGGTTTTGAATTTTTATTGAAGGTCGTATGCTTTGATTATGGGCTTCGGACGTCTCCGAACCATTTTTGAGGGTGGTCGTAGCCTTTTAGGTTTAGGCACTACCTAATGGGTTTTGTGCCTCCGGGATTTGGTAGCCCGAACTAATTTTAGACGACAATCCCCAGGGAAGGGTAACCCTTGGGATTAATAGTCCCCAAATAGGGATATCCCTTAGGCTCGGGTAGGCATAACCCTTGGCCTCGATAATCCCTGAATAAGGATAGCCCTTAGGCTCGGGTAGGAGTAGCCCTTAGGCTTGATAGTCCCTGAATAGGGATAGACCTTAGGCTTGGGTAGGGTTAGCCCTTGGGCTCAGTAGTCCCTGAATAGGGATAGCCCTTACACTCGATGCTTTGAGAGGAAAAAATATGTAATAGCAAGGTGGGAACTTTATTTCATTTCTGTGTAAAGTACATGATCAAAAGCGTGTAAAAGCTTGTATTATGGCTAAGGTGGCCTACGCGGGCACAACTCACTTGACAGTTTTCACCTTACAATAAATCCTAACCACCTGGCTTAAGCTGTTCAAGTATGAAGTTTCCTTCTTTCCTTGCTAAGAAGTGTAACTCGAGGGTGATGGCCCCCAGTATTCGAGGTCAATCTTGAGAGGTCTCAGATACTGTTAATGTGTCCATCGACTCCGATCTAAAATCGATCTTCGGATTAAGTTAGCACGATTACTGTTACCTCGTTAAAAACCGTACCAGAAAACCCATTTGGGACAAAACCAATTCAAGGGAAAAAGAGTGCAACGCGTGCTTTTAGATCTAATAGTCACATTCTCCTTTGGTTGTTGCCTGCAAGCGTTAATCTGACTTATAATATAATAAAAGGTAATGGGATCTTACCTTAGCAGTGGTACCGCTTTAAGTGCATCACGTTCACATTGTTTGGTAGTGGTGCACCATTTCCCGTTTCGAGTTTGTATGATTCTTTGCCGGTAATTTCGACCACCCAATATAGTCTTTCCCCATTCGTTCCCAACTTTCCCTCGTCGGGTTTTGGGTATGTTGTGTTACCTTTCTTAACACCAAGTCCCCAATCTTGAAGTGTCGGAGGTTGGCTCTTCAGTTGTAATATCTTTCTATTCGTTGTTTCTAGGCGGCTAGCCGGACTAGGGAGGCCTCTCGTCTTTCATCCAATAGTTCCAGGCTCGTACCTATGGCCTCACCGTTTGATTCTTCAGTCGCGTATCGGAACATGAGGCTCAACTCTCCTACTTTGACCAAAATTAATGGTTCAACACCGTAGACCAATGAAAACAGGGTGGCCTAGTACTAGATTTCAAAGTTGTACGGTGCGCTCACAAGACTTCGGGCAAAATTTGCTTCCACTTCCCTTTGGCGTCGGTCAACCTCTTTTTCAAGTTTTTGAGTATGGTCTTGTTTGTAGATTTAGCTTGTCCATTCCCACTAGGGTGATAGGGTGTGGAGAGTGTATTTTTAATTTTTTTGTCTTTGAAAAACTTGTTTACCTTGTTTCCAATGAATTGCTTCCCATTATTACACGATCTTTGTAGGTATCCTGAACCGGCATATGTGGTCCCAAATGAAGTCAATGACTTCTTTTTCCCAGACTTTCTCGAACGCTTGAGCTTCAACCCATTTAGAGATAATCGATCATAAACAAAATGAATTTTGCCTTACCATATTGCCCACAACAGGGGACCGACGATATCCAATCCTTATTTCAAGAACGCCAATGGGGACAAGATCGAATGAAGTAGTTGTCCGGGTTGATGGATCATCGATGGGTGTCTTTGGCAGTCGTCGCATATTTGTACAAAGTCCTTTGCATCTTTCTCTATTTCGGGCCAGTAATAGCCGGCCCTGATATTTTACGAACCAAATATTCTTCCCCTGAATGGTTTCTGCAGATTCCTTTGTTGTCACGACCCAAACCGATGGGCCATGACGAGTGCCCGAGTTCTACCTGTCAAACACCCCTAAGCATACGTCTAAGATATAAACATGAAATAAGTGTAGGTCATGCATAACGTATGTCAATAAACTACTAAATTATATGAATAACATACGCGGGAAAACACGCCCAAAAGAAATATATACATATATATATATATATATATATACATATATATATATATATATATATATATATATATATATATATATATATATATATATATATATATATGGAATACGACAGGGCGAGCCGACAAGGCCACATATTATCCAACTATACATGACTGTCTACAGATCTCTAATAGAGTGTACAATTGTATAAAGGATGGGACTGGGCCCTGTCATACCCATATATGTATACAAAAGTATCGTACCAAAACCCAATAGCAGCTATAGATCAAATAGAGCACACCAACTCTCGCTGAGCAAGGATCCTAAGAGGGGGACCGTCTGCCTGTCTACCTGCACCTGCGGGCATGAAATGCATGCCCCCAGGAAATAGGGGCATCAGTATCAATACTGTATCGAGTATGTAAGGAATAAAAATCAGTATATAAAGGACATGAAATAAACATGGAGTAAAGGACTCAACATGTAAGTTTGAATAGCTCTTTGAATCATGAAACATTTATAATGTCATGCATGTGCGTATAAATGTCATATCATGCATAGGTATATGCGTACATAACATCATCAAGCCTCAGAGGGCAATCCATCATATCATCTCGACCTCAGTGGGAGAAATCATCAACATATGCCAGTTGATCAGGTGGTTGTGCGTATATAATGCCATAACCCTTCCCCATACCCTATATACATATATTATACGCGTATATAACTCCATCTGGTCATGGGTCAATATACATGTGTAAATGAGTGCAATCCATAATGAAGTAAGTCAATAAGATCTCTTGAAATGTTAGAAGACCCATGAACATACGATATGATAGTAGGACATATGGGGAATCAAGAACATAGACAACCCTAGTACTTCTAAGAATAGAACCATTCGTGAAAGTTACGTGCTCTCTCATTTCATTGTATCATATGGATCATGCCAAAAGGAAAGAAATGATAACCTTAACAAACCTCAAGTCATCAATGAAACTCAGCAACAAGCTTATGACAACTAGCGCGCCAACCCTATAACAAATAAATACATGTACAACTTAGATGGCGCTAGTATATCACGTATCTCAAAGGATAACTTGATTCTAAAATAAAATGGACAGAATTTCCCCTGATTTTACTACTCCCTCAAGCCTACCATAGGCGAGATACAAACACAATACAATCAGCAACTCAAAAACAACCTAACTACAATTCGGGACCTTTAATACAACAAAAAACCCAAATATACCATAACACACCCAATCAACAAGTTATCAAGTAGCCTGAAACTTCAACGACGAGCGACCAACCCACTACCCTACCACATATGGCGTTTATTCACGCCATTTATCCTTTCAAACTCCATAAATCAGCAGCACAAGAGTCCAATACAAGTGGACATCAAAACTATCCACTAAAAGTGGAATCGATCGAATCACGACTTTCGATCACCGTTTTATGAGTTCTAACTATTACTAACGAATTTATCAACCTTACTTGATATTTAAAATCTTAATTACAGCAAGTAGGAATTTTTTTTAACTATGAAGTATCTTCCAAAACTCAAACTACAAAGAAAAAGAGAGGTGGTATAATGATATTTACGTCGTAAGGATCGTTCTAATGTTATCGCTTCTTGATTTCGTACCCGGAATGTTATCGCTTCTTGATTTTGTACCCGGGATGTTAATATTCTTTGAAATCCTTGCAGAGAGCTTAAAGGTAAGTGTATGGTCCACTATTGAAAAGTCAAAGAGGTGCTAGCTTGACACCCTAGTATCGGCCCTTCTTCCGATGCTTATATCTTTTTATCTAGATGTCGTATGAGTGAACAATTAAGAGAGTTGGAAACTACGTTCCAAGACCTTCAATTTGGTATAAAATATGTCTAAAAAGGCCTCATATAGCACACGAAATGTATTTCTCAAAAAGCTTCATTACAAGGCAAATCCTTAGTCGATTTTTCCGCAATTTAAATCCGATTTTTTTTCCCAAAATTTATATATCCAAACATCATATATAGTCATATTATGACTTTAAACTCATTTAAATCATGATTAAAAATTCTCATATTCATTATACATTACCTTGGGACGCACATGGCGTAACATTCGTGAACTTCTCTCAAGACGTATTTGGTATCCACCGGCCCCAAGCATATGGAGGGCGGGCCGTCGAATGTTCTTCTGAATAGAGTCCCTTCAGACATGATTAACTAGGCCGCCTTCGTTCTTATATCTCTCGATTCTTTAGGATTCGAGGGCCACTTCCTAGTCTTCAAATTCTCTATGTATTTGTTTCTCCAATCCCAAGTTAAACTTGTTGAGTTTATTTCGGCATGGCCTTCCTCCACTACCCATTTCATGAGTTTATGACCGTTCCTGAGATGAATTCATCATCATAAACCGATGACCCCAAGTTAGCCAAAGCATCATCCTCGCTATTTTGATCTCGGGGTATGTATTGTAGGGTCCACTCCTTGAATTTATGCAGTGTTACCTGCAATTTGTCTAAATATCTTCGCATTCATTCCTCCTTTACTTCGAGTGTCCCATTGACTTAATTTACCACAAGGAGGGAGTCGCACTTGGCTTCGACCACCTTGGCCCCAAGGATTTTAGCCAATTCGAGACCTGAAATCATGGCCTCACACTCAGCCTCATTGTTAGTCAATTTCACAGTTCTAATAGACTGTCTAACTACGTTACCCGTAGGCGACTTCAACACGATGCCTAGTATGGACCCTTTTGTGTTCGAGACACTATCCGTAAAGAGGGTCTAGACCCCCTAGGAAGTCTCAGCGGTTAACAACAATTCCTTTCCGACTTCGAAGTCTGCCAAAATTTGTGATTTGATGGCAGTTGGGGGTCAATATTCGATATCATACACGCTAATTTCTACGGCTCATTTAGTGAACTGGCTCAAGAGCTCGGGTTTGTGCATTATGTTAGTGGGTAAGAAGTTATGACACATATGGGGTGGCATTGAAAATACGGTTTTAACTTTCTGGAGGCGCTTAGCAAAGCGAGCGCCAATTTTTTCAGGTAAGGATACCTTGTTTCAGCCTTTACTAGGCGTTGATAAGTGGCACCTGCGTTCTTTAGTCCGAATGGCATTAAGTTTAACAATAGGTGCCAAATTTAGTGATAAAGGAAATTTTTTCTTGATCGGCCGAGACCATCCGGATTTGGTTGTACCCGGAATAGGCTTCGAGAAATCTGAGTATCTCGTGCCCGGCCGTAGCATCGATCATGCGATCGATGTTAGGCAAAGGAAAAGAGTCCTTAGGGCACGCCTTGTTCAGTTCTTTGTAATCTATGCACATTCTTAACTTATTTCCCTTTTTAGGCACTACCACTACATTAGTTAGCCAATCCAGGTACTTGAATTCCCGAATGGAACCTATTTTAAGGAGTTTGGATACCTCGTCTTTGATGAATGCATGCTTGACTTCGAACTGAGGCCTCCCCTTCTATTTAACCGAGTGGAACTTCGGATCAATGCTCAACTTATGAGTGGTTATTTCTGGAGGGATCCTTATCATATTAGGATAGCTCTTTGATCGGGATACTATTACCTAGGTTCCTAAACTTTTAATGGCTAGCGGAGCGTAGGTGGAAAACAGTTATATGGATACGGTGTTTTACCCGTAAACACTTCTCTAGCTCTCGCAAGAACTGTATGGGAGTATCTATGTTAGCTATAAGGACTTTAATGAGTTTTTTCCTAAGCTCGGGAGTTAACCCTGTGCCCAGGTATACCTTCCGATCGGGTAGGTGTTCGATCAATATGACCTGCTCCAGCTCCTCGACCGTTGATTTTGTGGCATCAGAATCATCAGGGGTGACAAATGACCTAGGGACTACGTAATCATCATCCTCGACTACTTCTTGCTTCTCAGGTTCGGTCAGGGTCGGTATCGGTGATTGATATTTAGTTTCTTCCTTCCTAACCAGCTCCGTGTTCTTTAATGTCGAGAGTGTGTACATTGGGATTACCTAATCGACCGCGAATAATTCTTTTGCGGACGGCTGCTCCCCTAAACCGTCTTGATTCTATCGGTGTGGGGAACTTTAGTGCCTGGTGTAGTGTCGAACTGCCCTCATGTTGTAAATCCATGGTCTTCGGAATAGAGCATTATACCTTATATACCGCTCGATCACATTGAATTTGTTTTCCTGAATGGTCCCGGTTGTGTTTTGTTGTAGGGTTATTTCCCCTTTAGTAGTTTTGCATGCCATGTTGAATCCATTCAAATCCAGGACCGCCGACGCTATTTGATCTTGTAGACCCAACTGCTCTACAACCTTCGATCAGATGATATTGGCCGATCTACCTAGATCAATCAACACACGCTTAACTCGAGATTTATTTATGAGTACAGATATTTTATGCGGTTGCAAGATGCCTTCGGCGTCCTCATCGTTGAAAGAAATAGTCCATTCTGGTATATAATCTCTGGTTCATTTTTCCCTTGTGATGGAAACCTTAGTGCGCTATAGAATTGGTCACTGTGGAACATCGACTCCACCAATGATCATGTTAATGACGTGTTGAGGATCCTCTTGTTCGGTCTATTTGTTAGAGTCCCTATTCCTAAAGTGATTTTTGGCTCGATCGCTCAGAAATTCCCGGAGGTACACATTATTGATAACTGGGCCATTTCTTCTCATAGTTGTCGGCTTTCCTTGGTCTTGTGGCCGTGAGTGCCATGATACTTACACATCAGGTTAGGATCTCTATGGGTAGGGCCAGACTGCAATGACCGAGGACACTTGGTATCTTTGATGTGCCCGATGGCAGATACGATATTGGCAGCATCGACGTTGAAGTTATATTCTGGTAATCTCGGTGCCTCTTTGGCCCCGATTGGCCAGTCAAAACCGTTTTTGCTCATGAGTCGCCGACTATTGTGTCCCCGATCGTTCCTTTTTTCATTTATCGTAGGATTACACCCAGATCTGCTACCTCTTCGATCTCCGTTATATGGTTGATACTGTTCTTTTCGGTCTTGGTTCATGATCAACGGCTCTCTTAGACCTATAATTAGTTCGAATGGGATAAACAGACCCGGAGGGGGCCCCGAGCTGATCGTCCTCGAGTTTGATCTTTGATTGGTACCTGTTATGGACGTCGGCCTAAGTTACCGTCGGGTATTTTATCAAATTCTATTTCAGCTACTGTGAATCCAAGGAGCTTTGGGGGTTGAGTCCTTGAGTGAACGCCTGAACGGCCCAATCGTCAGCAATTGGAGGCAAGGTTCGTTCCATTTGAGACCTCGACATGAATTCCCTGAGCATTTCGTTATCTTTTTGTTTTACTTTGAAAAGGTCCGACTTTCTGGTCTCGACCTTGATGGCCCCGACGTGTGCTTTTACAAAGGCATCTGCAAGCATAGCAACCGAATATATAAAATTAGGGGGTAAGTTGGTGATACTATATCATTACCCCATTCGATAGGGTTTCTCCGAACTTTTTCAGCAAAACCAACTCGATTTTGTCATCGTCTAAGTCGTTTCCCTTGATGGCACACGTGTACGAGGTCACGTGTTCATTTGGATCTATGGTTCCATTATACTTTGGAATTTCGGGCATATGAAACTTCTTCGGGGTTGGCTTCGGTGCCACGCTTGGGGGGGAAAGGCTTTTGGGCAAATGTTTGGAATTCAGGACTTTCAATAACAGGGGCGCTCCTGCGATTTGATCAACTCTGGAGTTATAGGTCTCCACATTTTTGTCGTTGGCCTCAATTTCCTTCTCCCCCGATTCCACCTGCTTTTTTCAGTTCCTCAAGCATCTATTATTTCGGAGTTGGTCCCAGGATCAGCTTAACCCATCCTTTCTACGACTTGTTCATTTCTTGGGGTGTTTTCCCGGGATAGTTCTGACTCAACTCTGCCGGGGGCGCAACTTTGGTTCTGCAGCTGGGCTATCGCCGCATGTTGGGCTTGTAACAATTTGAAGATCACCCGCAGATTGATCATGTCGCCTTCACTATCGTACGTACCCTAAGATGTTGATCGGGCTCCTCCACGAACAGTATTCTCGATTTCGGTCGGCAGGTTTGCATCAATGGCCATATGTGAGTTGGCATCGATTGGGTCCGCAACTAGGACTCCGTTGGGGCTAGCAGGGGAACCTCATTATTAGGTACTATATTGTTGTTTTCGCCATGGTGGCCAAATTCAGCATCAATGTTCAAATGAGCATATTGAGAGTTTGACATTCTTAAGTTTACCTGAAACTAAAATCTCAAAGAACAAGCGTAAAAAAAAAGAATGTGTTATAAAAATTTGTATCAAATTACCGCTATTATCTTTAGTCCCACGGTGGGCACTAAACTGTTTACCCTTAAAAATGGATAATAACTGAATTTATGCGCGATTTTAAGGAAGAACAAGCGTAGAAAAAAGAGTGTGTTATAGAAATTTGTATCAAATTACTGTTATTAGTCCCACGGTGGGGCGCTAAGCTGTTTACCCTTAAAAATAGATAACAACTGAATTTATACGCGAGTTTAAGAAAATGTGGACCAATTCAAATGACGTAAGATAAGCAAATAAAGAATAGAACAAACTACCAAACATGGCGATGAAGTGAGCCCGGGCTTGGTTAAAGACTTAACAAGAAGCTCGCCTTCGGTTCCGAACCAATGCTTAGGAAGAACTAATGAACCAAAACAATAACTTTTAGAACAGTGAAAAATAGATGTATATTGCCTTGGTATGTGTGTTACAGTGTCCCTATTGAATAATCAGCTTCCCCTTTATATAGTAGCGGAGTTTTACCCTAAGTACAATTCTAAGAAAGATAAAAATCTTCCTTTTCGAGGTCTGGGAACTCGAACCCAACCCTTGGGGCATGTTCTCGATGGCTCTGAGGGAAGGCGTTTTGCTCGGGCCTTGATACAAAAGGCTTCTGGCTTCGATTCCACTTCCTTGCAGTCACGGCCTTGCTTTCGTTTGTCTTACCGGGAAATCGGGGTGCTCATTAGCCCTAGTTTTACCGTTATACAAACACTTACCTAAATCTCTACAAATATTTAATTACTCGCTTAAAATTTAAGCATGATTTAATCATATTAACAATAAGTTAAATCAGAAAATGATGCGATTCTTTATTAATTATTAAGTTCAATGCCGATGTATGTAATCAAAGGTTGTTGGAACTAAAAATCAAGTATGTTTGTTTAGCTTTGAGATTGAGATTCGATTATAAATCATGCCAGATCAAAAGAAAAGACATACTTATGTTTCTCATGAGGTTAGCGCAAATCACTATTCATTAATCAATTAATTAGTACTATTAGATTAACGTCATAATTAACATTTGCCAGGTTTAAAAATTCAAAACAAGTGGAGCTGCTTCTTCTATGAACCATGCATCTAGGGATTTGACTTGTCTTATAGGGTTCCACACTTTGAGGAATACTTTATTTGGTCTTCTTGTGGTTGTCTCTTACCTGTTAATTTCCTATTGATTAAAGAAATAGTAATTAAAGTCATGATAGAATATTCTACTTATAGTACTCTCTCTCATGTGTTCAAGGATTCCATTCCCTTTGTATGTGTTCATCTATCTCCCTGGATATTGGACATGCTAACTTGGTGTTTTGACCTTTCGATTTGGCTTAAAGTTTTTGCATTTTTCTCTTTTTCCTTGCAACAATTCATTTTTACTATTTTCATGGTGTATGCAGCTAAAAAATTTCACCAAGGAAATAAAAATAAAAAATAAAAACTTAAATACTCGAAGAAACAAAACAGATTCAACATATATATATATATATATATATATATATATATATATATATATATATATATATATATATATATATATATATATATATATATATATATATATATATATATTGTAATTTTTCGAAAAGAATATTCGGATGAACGCCTTCTATCCCCAAGTTGTATGGGAATGCGGAGCTTTGTCAAAATCGAACACTAGTGTAAGATACAAGGAAACAACTGAGCTCTTTATCAGTTTTCATTTCATCAGCCTATTACAAAAATGATAAAATAAGCAATAAGTTTGTTTAACGAAAAATATGTAGTACCGTTTACTTTATTGAAGGATAATGCATAAAATCCTCCCCACCTATGATCATATTATTAATTACACATTTTTTTGGGGGGGTCCTATTATCTTCTCAACTTCTTTTTCCAGAATTTCTTTAACCTTATACGCTTACTTAAATCCGAGTGTGGCTACACCTCTTCCAACCGCGTAAGGATTAAATTTGAAAGGCTTGTCTGCTATATAATCGCCACGTGTTAGGTAAGATAAGCCATAAGAAAGGCTCCCAAACATAAAAGTCAACTTTTTTTTAACTCATTCTTTTATAACTCCTCCCAAACGTAAAGTATCTGCCATTATTGAAGAACTTCTACTGGTAATGTTGAAATTGAAGAGGTCTGTTCAAATCTATACACTCTAAATTACTAATCTTTAGTCAATTTGAATTTATATTTTTATTTTAGGGTTTGAAATGTCTTCCCCAATTTTAATCTACGAAATATTAGGGTTATGAAATGGCAAATACCAATTTGAATAGACTTTGTATGGACGATGTAGACCCAATCTTTACATTCTATTAGAGCCAATTTTGCAATAGAATAAAGAGAAAATTATGGTTGGAGTGATTTTCTTGAAGGAATCGAAGAGTGGAGATTGAAAATTTGGTTTCGGCCGTAGAAGAGGGGAGAGTATGAAAAAAAAAAAATGAATAAGTTAGAGGCGTAGATGAAAATAAAAAGGAAACAATAAAATAAAAGTGAATTAGGTGAGACCTATTAGCGCATGTATACTCCGATATTATTATAAATGGGATCGGATTTAATTAAGCGTATAAGGTTAAAAAGGATTCTTGAAAAAGAAAAGTTCAGGGGGGCGGGGTAATAGGACTCCCGAAAAAAAAAAATGTGTAGTTAGTGATATGGTCTTAGGTCGGGAAGATTTTATTTACTAGTAATGCGACATTACTCTGTCTCATTTATTTTGCAAGGAGATTAATTAATTAGAATCACAAGAGAATTATAAATAGGGTTGAACTCAATTATTCATTCTAAGTCGTCTCACAGACACTACTAGAAATCAGGCTATTTCTGTCCGAAAATTTTCCGACCGAAATCGGTCTGAAATTTTCCGATCGAATTCGGTCGGAAATAAGAGTAGTTGGTCGATAAAGTCAACAAAATTTGGGGATAGCAAAAAAAAAAAATTCCGACCGATTTTGGTCGGAAATTGGTCAAACATTAGTCAATACTGTTCGAAAAATAATTATTTTTCAAAATTTACCAAATTTCTGGTCAAATATTTGGTCAACATTTTATCTAATTTG
Source organism: Nicotiana undulata (assembly GCA_005239495.1). Classification (NCBI taxonomy): domain Eukaryota; kingdom Viridiplantae; phylum Streptophyta; class Magnoliopsida; order Solanales; family Solanaceae; genus Nicotiana; species Nicotiana undulata. The sequence goes on along the minus strand of ML281897.1, from coordinate 844 downwards.
AAAAATAATTATTTTTCAAAATTTACCAAATTTCCGGTCAAATATTTGGTCAACATTTTATCTAATTTGAAAAATAATTATTTATTATAATTTTTTCGGATTTCAAACCGATTTTGGTCGGAAATATATCAAATATTTATATAATGTTCAAAAATAACATTTGAATAAAGAAAATTCCAACTTTCCGACCAATTGCGANTATATAATGTTCAACAATAACGTTTGAATAAAAAAAATTCCAACTTTCCGACCAATTGCGGTCGGAAATTTATACATTTAATTATATATTTAATTAACCAACTGAAATAAATTATAACTAAATATTTCCGACCGATTTCGGGCGGAAAGCGCTTTTAAATTTATTAATATTCGTGTGTATGTGAGTAAATAATAAAAGATTTTAAATAAATAATATTTAATATTTACTTCATATATTATACACACACTTAGTATATATATTATACTTTAATATATATACATTTATATATATCGAATATAACTTATATACCATACACACACTCACTATATATATATATATATATATATATTATACTATAACATATATACATTTATATATATCGAACACACACACACACACACACACACACACACACATATATATATATATATATATAATTAGACTAATTATGTAAAAGTACATTAGTGATATCCTTAAATAATATTAGACTAATATATAACTAATATTAATAATTTATTAGATAATTAATTAATAATTATAATTACAATTACCCATTCTCATAAAAACCCTAGCCTTTTTTTACTCTTTCTTCTCTTTCTTTGCGCGAATGTACCATATCCAGGCAGCCACCGGCTCTTTCTTCTC
>MDKH01154014.1:0-63354 GCA_005239495.1 Nicotiana undulata | reverse complement strand
GATCTCGCACCTGCGATCACTTACTCGTACCTGCGGCTTCGCAGGTGCGATGCTTCTTCCGCAACTGCGATCTCCCCGGGGGTCTCCCAATTCCGCACCTGCGATACTCCTTCCGCACTTGCGACATCGCAGGTGCGACCAATTCCTCGCACCTGCGGAACTCCTCAACCCAGTCCATTCTCGCACCTGCGGAGCCATGTATGCTCCTGCGGGACCACACCTGCGTCTCCCCTTCTGCAGGTGCGAAAACATCAGAACAGCAGCTAAAGCTGCATTTTGCCAAGTCCAAATTCCCCGTTCGCCACCCGAAATCAAGCCCGAGCCCCTCGGGACCCCAACCAAACATACCAACGCATCATATATGATCATTCAAACTTAGTCGACCCTTTGAAACATCAAAAACAACATCAAAACTCCAAAAACTCATCGAATTCAAGCCTATGAACATTGAAATTTCTAAATTTCACCAACGATGCCGAAATAACCCAAAACAACCCCGATTGACCTGAAATTTTGCAGACATATCCAAAATGACTATACGACCTGTTCCAACTGTCTGAATTCCATTCCAACCCCGATAGCCTATTTTTCACTACCGACCGGAAATCACCAAAACTAACTTTCGCCAATTGAAGCCTAATTCTACACCGGACATCACAAAAATATTCCGAACACACTCCTAAGTCCCAATTCACCTAACGAAGCTATCCGAATCATAAAATCCGCATTTCGAGGTCATTTACCGACAAGTCAACTCCGGGTTGACTTTTCCAGCCCTAAGGCTATTTTTAGAGACTAAGTGCCTAAATTTCTTTTATAATCACTCTGAACCCGAACTAATCAATTCTATCATATCATGAACAGTCTAATTAAGCTACGACAAGGCAAAAGCAGTGAAAATAATGCACGTTTCACGTAACGACCGACCGGGTCGTTACACACACCCACGGTAAGCACAATTGCTATTGATTTATTTGCATTTGGGCTGGATCTGCCCTGGATTTTTTTGCATTTGGGCTGGATTTGCCCTGTACAATGCTAAATGGTTGAGTGTGGTGAATAAGAATTGAGACAGTCAGGTTGAGTACTCTGAGAGTGTTAGTACGCGAAGCTTTCATTGCGTTGCATCACATACGATATGCATATTGGCATGTAGATATAGAGATGTTATAGTCCTCACGTCATTCAGACTTGACATATTTTATCTGTTCTGAGTTTTATTTTTAAACTTGGAGGCATGGCTACATTCCTGTACTGGTACCTGCATATTACAAGTTTCTCTAACATATTATTGTCATATGTTCTGTAAAATTTCGTATTGTTTAATTATGTATTTGGACCGTATTGTTCGGACTCGTCACTGCTTTCAGTTCAAAGGTTAGACTTGTTACTTATTGAGTTGGTTGTACCCACGCTACACCATGCACTCATGTGAAGATCCAAGTGTTTCCGGGCAAGGTGGTTGTTGATCTCAGAGTTTTCAGCCGTTCGGAGATTATCGAGGTAGCTGCCTTGGCGTCCGCAGACCTTGACTCTCCTCGCCTATCCCTGAGTTTTATTTATTTAGTTCCATTTTCTTAGATAGTGTATCAGACTTTGTATTTGTATAGATGCTCATGTACTCAGTCTCACCGGGTTTTGGGGATATTTTGTATTGAGCTGTGACGTTTCATTCAGTTTTATGAGACCTTTACTTAAGCTTATTTCCGTATAATATAAATTTCAAGATGTTGGCAGGGGAGGATGCAGTGTAGGAGTGTCGGGTTCAACTGAACCCAATACTTTCGACGCGGAACACATATTTATAGGTTAAAATCCACCAAAATTATAAAAACCAGTAGATATGAACCCATAACTTTTAAAATATAGAATTTTGAAGGTTGAACCCTTAGAGTTCAAATCCTAAATCCGCCTTTGGATGTTGGTATGTGTGAGTTGTCGTCTTGCCTTGTATCATGATAGGAGTCATCACGACACTTGGGTTTTTGGGTCGCGACATAAGTGCATGAAACCATTAGTTGTACTTTAGACATATTTGGCCTTAAGTGCATCAGAAGTGCAATATTTTCAATTCAGACTATTTTTTTTAAACTTCAGACCGATAGGTTTGAAGTTGATCGTAAAGTGGATAGACTTGCATAATATTTTGCGAAGTGGGTACAGGTTTTGTGACCCCAAAACCGGTTGTAAATACAAAAGCCCCAATAACAGATGAAACCGGAAAAGCTAAATTAATGAATATTAGGGGATTCGATGGGCAGAAAGGAGAAAATAGCAGTAAGCGCAAAAGACAGTGCTCGTCATTCCAACCATCCTTTTAGCCTAAAACTTAGATTTTCTAATGTATACGATCCAAATAATGAATTCAGATGTCCACTCGTTTTGCGAGTTAGTTTTCAACGCTCCAATATATAATCAGAACTTCAACGTCCAGAAGAATGAAAGAGATTTGAACTAGTCTACATGAATTATTAATTGGTGTACCTATGACAATGAAGATCGAATGCCAACCTGCTGAGGAGCAAAAGTAAGCAGTGGACTCGGTGCCGTAACTTCCATGAACTTCGATATACAGTTGACATTCCAATTGGTTGTTAATTTGCCCAGATTGATGGATTTAACTTACTATTTATAAAGTTTAAATTTGATTTACTCGACAATGTTAAATAGCTTTAAGCACGGGGAATTTTCAGGAAAAAACACTATTGTTTAATGACTATTAACTTTTCATAGCTACCATATACGTAATTACTTCCTAAAGCTACTATTCAGTTGTTACAATAGTGTATTCCCGCTGTTGTATTCATGAATACAGAAGCAAAAAGCGCCTAAAATCAGGGCAGTTCAGTTGCACGCGCATGTATTCGCGCCATGTATCCAGGAATACAGTAACGACAATAACCTTAAAAATTAGTATGTACAGCTATCTAATAACGGAAATAATATCAATTAGCGTGATACACTCCTAATATAACTCAACAAAGTTAATTCTAATATGCCTTGTTATCAACCCAATTAATTAGAATAATTTTTTAGTTGTATATAACTGTTGTATTTAACTTTTGTATTTAATGTGTTTCAGTATTATTTTTTTACTGTTGTACTCACAAGATTCAATGTATATATTTACTGTATTCTCTATTTTATATTCAGTGTTTCAAATGTATTTGTAGTAACAATATTTTAGTTATTCCTAATACATGTAATTACTGTTGTATTCAATATAATTCATTGGTTGTATTCACTGTATTTCTATTTGTATACTGTATATTTTACTGCATTTTAAAATTAAATGTATTCACTATTTATATTGTGTTCTGTTTTAATATTTATATTCAGTGTATTTCATTGTTTATATCTTGTATTCATGCATACTATATGTACAGTATGCATGAATACAAGTGTATTCAGCTGTATCAAAAAAATATAGCGAAATACATAAATACATGCAAAAAAAATATTTAGACAAAAATACAATGTGTTTGAGTGAATTTATACATAATACAATGTATTTGTCATTGTATGTGACTAAATAGAAAAGAAGAGAAGAAATTCGTCGGAGATGGCATTTTCCGGCCAAGAAGAGAAGAAAATTCGTCGGATCCGTACAACAAATTTATGATAATAGTTCATCACATTGCTCCTTTCCGTTTGAAAAATTCACTCTTTTTTGTTTCCTGGCTGCCTTCTACTCTATTCTAATGTCTCATCGGCCATCAATACTAGGGCGTGTATCTTGAGTTGCTCGAAGAGAGAGAGAGATTCTTCTTTCTTGGCGGCCATCAATACTAGGGCGTGTATTTTGAGTTGCTCGAAGAGAGAGAGAATGAAGAGAGAGATAAAGAAGAAAACTTCTGAGAGAGAATCATGTGTTAATTGAAAGAAAGAGAGAGGAAAAACATAAATAGCGTATTTCATGCCTCAATGGTAGTATATACCATAAATACCCATTTTGTTATAAAATATAAAAGGTAGCTATAGAAAATAATTTTAAAATGATTTTGGTTTATAATAAATAGGTGTATACCTTTGCTATAGGAGGTAAAATTTCCTTTAAACATTATGAGGTCCAATAAAAGATTACTATAGGTAGCTGCCGATAATAAGTGAAACTAGTAACCTAAAAAAAAACAGTAACAACCTGCTGCAACAAGTCTGTGTAAACTAAGAGTCCACCGACCTGTATAGAGAACCCGGTTCTCTATCAGTTCCCACAGAATACACAACAGTAAGTAAATAACAATATTTACGTAGAAAAATCCCAGCTCACGGGATTAAAAACCACGATCTACACTCGTAAGATTTCAACTTTACTAACTGAGCAACTTTGGATTGGCTTATTTTAAGTGCTTTTAAGACAAAATAACGTTTAAGCTATTTTGTAGTGTTGGGATAAGTAAAAAAGTACTTTTAAGCACTTATTTTTAAGCTAAAATGACAAAAATAAGCCAAAAGCTAGAATTTCTAACTTATGGCTTAAAAGATATTTTGGCTTAAAAGTTACTTAAAATAAACCCATCCAAATGGGATCTTAGATTACAACCTATTGTAACCTAGGAATTAAACTCGTAATCCCTCACCTACTTGAAATAACTATATTGCAAGCCTCTTTGTAATAACTCTATTACTAAGCTAACCACTTTGACTAACTTTAGTTAACACAAACACAAGGTTTATGATTTACAAAGTGTCCAACAACATGCTTCTAAATAAGCTGAGTAGGATTTACAAATGAATAGCATAAATAAAGACACAACAATACCTAGTACACACGATGTATTCAATGGTGGGATCTGGTCCTTCGTTATGTCGATGTTTTGTTCTTCAATGCCTTATAGATGAAGAGCGTTGCACACTGAGAGTAAAATATGTTTTAGGGTTTGCAAGTCTGTGTAATCTCTTGCCTCGTGTTGGTAATATATAAGTGAGATCATCAAGGGTGATGCAACCAAGTGTCCGGTACATAGCATGCTTCAACAGTAACTGTTGCACTATTGTGTGTGCAGTGCAGCAACTTTAACAACTGTAAGAGTTGACTTGTACTGTGACCAGAAGAACTGATATACAATTGTTTCCTTTGTTGTTCCCTTAACTGATTTTGTTGGAACTCGTGCAGATATTTGCTTGTTGTTCCAAGCACAAAGAGGCTTTGTATAAGGTTCCTTATTTGATTCTCATGTGAAGTTTGTTAAATCAGCAAAACAAAAAGACACATAACTTATAAATTTTCCCCTTTTTGATAATGACAAACATATGATTGTAATTCCCCCTAAGAACTTTATCTCCATAGTGTTCTCCCTGCAGAAGAGTCATATTCCCCTGAGAACCTATTTCACCCCTTCAATTTTCTTCCCCTTTCTGAAATCATAAAAATAATTTTACAAGTAAACATAAAAAGTAGTCAATCCAAGACTTGTGTCCACACAACATAGCTAAAAACAGAACACAAGAGTAACATGCATTAAAAAGAACTAAGATGCTCATTAACTTTTAGGGGACACTCGAGGAGGAAGAGAAGGACGAAGGAGTAAGAGCCTTGAGGAGACCATGCTCACAAGCATTTTCAGCCCTCTGCTCATTTATCATATGCTCTTTCAGGTTCTCCACATGTTTTCTCGGCTTTGCATTCTCAGCCGTCAAGCGGGAAAATTCTGCACCCTGAGACATACTAGAACCAGGTTCCGCGCTGGCTTGACTGAGCTTTCCCTCAAGAATGGTATTTTGGGCCTTCAACCTTATTATCTCCTCATTAGCAGCACTGTGAGCATCGATGAGTTGAGAGATTGTAGATATACTGGCAATTCCCCCTTATTATCAATACACTCACATACTTCCAAGGTGTTCATTGAGAACATTTTCTTACGAGTTCCCACAGCTTCTCTCCCAAAGAGACTTTAAAACGTTCAAAAACTTTTATGAGCAGGAACCCATATGGAAACCCATGGTTTTCATCCTTGAAGTTTGCCACCTTCTTCATGTGTTCAATTAGAATCCCGGGAAGAATGATAGTAGTGTATCCATCCAATGCCTCCAAAAAAACCAGGTCCGCTAAAGATGCACTGAGTTATCTTTCAGCTCGAGGTAGCAGGACCTTGTTCAACAACTCAAACAGGAATTGGTTTTCTGGAAGCAATGCCTTCTTGTGCACTCGTTTTCCTTGCTGAACAACCTGAGGCTTTAGTATACGCTTCCTAAAATCTCGGTAACAGGTCCCCTAAATAATTGAGAGCCCCTCAGCAGGCACCTCAAGAATGTCTCCTAAAACATCCTCATCAATCACAAAGTCCACCCCATTGACCTTCAAGCAGGCGGTGTCACCTTCCACAGTGAACATATCAACATAGAAACTGCGAACATCATGCTCATAGACCTTTGGACTCTGAACAGTAAAGAGATGAGTCCACTTTTGGAATTCGCAGATTTCAACCAACTGCCTCATGTCAGACTTGTCAAGAATATCTATAAAAACCTTGCCCATACAGGAACTTTTGCTTCTTCAACTTTGCTTTCCTTTCAATCTCAGACACATCAACTCTGGCCTTTTTTGAGGAACCAGGTTCCTCACTGCCACTTGGCTTTCTCTTGTGAGACTTTTTTCCCCAACATCCTTCTCCTTCTCACCAGACTCATTCTTCTTGGCACTTTCTTCACCACCAGTTTCAACAACCTCCATAGATGATACCTTCTTTTGTTTCACAGACACAATCTTCATAGAGGATTTACGAACAAGGGAAGCAGGTTCCTCATTCACTTCTTCATCCTTAACTTCCACAACATTGTCCGCAGGAAGATACTCCTCATCAACTAATCTAGTTTTCACCACTCTTCTTCTCTTCTTTTTTTCCTTATTCTCCTTAAGAGCATTATTAAGGGCAACATTTTTCTGCTGCCTAGTGGTGGGTATTTTAAGAACACACTTGTGAGAAGCTTTCCCACCACTCCTAGCAGCGATAAACTGGATACACACACATTTTCATAGTCCTCCTTACTTTCATCTCCTTCTTCTTCAGACATAAACTTCATTTCAGGATACACAAAGTTTAAAGGGGTAGCAACTAGGTGAGGGAAAGGAGGATGGTATGTACTATCCAAGGGCTCTTTAGTAGAGCATGGTGTTTCATCCTAAGTAGGAGTAAAGAATCCCCAACCAGACTCCCTTCAACAATAGACAATATATTTTCAATAGCTTCTTTCTCACCTATCTTTTCCAATAATGCAGAATCAGTAAGAGTGAGTGGAACATTACCTGATGAAGATAGAACATTAAGATAAATACCTTGAACAATAGGGGTGTCATATACACCAGATGTTGACACATCTCCATCCAGACTAGTGACAGCCACTTGGTCCATGCTTTCTTCCTAAACTCGCTGACTCGAAACCTCTGTACCTTCTTCTCCTTCCACCATTCCTTCTACTTCTATTTTTTTTGTTGTAGTATAAAGAGAGGTTGAAGAAATAAACTTCATAGGATTTTGATTTTTCCGCCTATGACGGGAGCCAAAACTCGATGGAGTGGGGGGGGGGGGGGGGGGGGGGAGACAATGGGTGGTGGTTGGTTTGAAAATAGGGTTTTAGTAGGTGAAAGTTGGGGCCCGTTCCTAATGGTTGTGCTTCATGGGACGTAGACACAATAGGGATTTCAATGGTGGCCTTTGGAGACTTTGATTGCTGTGAAGACATGGTGAATATTTAGAGTGAAAGCACAGAAGAGAGGGTTTTCAGAGAGAGAGGGAGAGTCTGATGGATTTGATGTAGACAGTTAAGAGGGAGACTTGCAGTTTGGGGTTATTTAGAGGGAAATGAGGGACCAGTCACATATGGATGTAATGGAATAGGCAGACGAGTCTGTTTGTAATAGGTGTGATGTTTGGGTTTAAGAGATATGGGAAAGGAAGGAAACAATTTAATGACGTGGCATGCTAGCAGTTCCAAATACATATGAGTGGAAGAGGAACTACTAACCTGAGTCATGTGAACCAGGTTCCCTAACTAATTTTGCAAATATGAGCATCGTCCTTCTAACAAATTGCAATGTTAGTAGTTGCTTGTTTGTCCTATAATTGCCATGCGTGTTTACCTATAACGGTATAGAATTGAGTTAGTAAGTTGCCAGAAAACACTTATTAGCAATTCACCTTACTATCCTTTCATAGCCAGTCATCGAGGGACTAGGTTTTCAGTTTAATTTGATCAATCAAAGCTCTAGTAGATTATTTTCAAAATGCTCTCTACTCAGTGCTTTGGTGAAGATATCGGCTACCTGGTCTTGTGTTTTGCAGAACTTCATACAAATGAGACCCTTTTCAACATTGTGCCCCAGAAATTGGTGCCGCACATCAACGCGCTTTTTCCTCTTATGTTTAACCGGGTTCATTTCCATATTGAGGGCACTTGTGTTGTCACACAGCAGTGGCAATTAGAGAATACACCAAAATCTTCTAATTGTTGCTTGATCCATAGTAGTTGAGCATAACATGAGGCGGCTGCTACATATTCTGCTTATATAGTGGAGAGGGCCCCAAATTTTGTTTATTTATACCCCATGAAATCAAGCATGATCCCAGAAAATGTACCATGCCACATGTTCTCTTTCTATCTACTAGATAACCAACATAATCAGCATACCTAATTAAGTCAAAATTATCTCCCGAGGGATAATGGAGGACCAAGTCATGCGTTCCTTTAAGGGAAACTCAGAATTCTTTTAGCAGCTTTCAAGTGAGATTATTTAGGACTTCATTGGAATTTAGCACACAATCCAACACTAAACACAATGTCAGGTCTGTTGGTTGTTAGGTACAAGAGAGAACCAATGATACCCCGATACATGGTTACATTTACAGGGGAACCAGGTTCGTCCATGTCTAGACGAGTGTTAGTAGCAATAGGCATATCAATGGTCTTTGAAATTTCCATCTCAAACCTCTTCAGAATCTCCTTAATGTATTTTTGCTGACTTATCATCGTTCTCTTAAAACTAGGAAGAAGTTCAGTTCCCCCATCATACTCATCTCAAACTCGCTTCCCATAAGCTTAGCAAATTCCTAACACAAAGAATCATTTGTTGCACCAAAGATGATGTCATCAACATAAACCAGTACAATTAGCAGGTTTCTCCTTATTGTTTTGGAAAAAGAGTGTTGTCAATTTTCCCTCTAGTGAAGCCATTCTACAGAAGGAACCTGAACACCCTTTCATACCGTAAACGAGGGGACTGATTTAATCCATATAAGGCCTTGTCAAGATTGAAGATATGTTCATGATGCTCATGACATTCAAAACCAGGTGGTCGTTTGACGAAAATTTCTTCCTTCAAATATCCATTCAGAAATGCACTCTTAACATCCGTTTGGAACAATTTGAATTCCATACGAGATGCAAAAACAATATGAATTCTGATGGTTTTCATTCTTGCAACTAGAGAAAAAGATTCATCATAATCAATTCATTCCTCTTGATTATAGCCTTAAACCACTAGCCTGGCTTTATTTCTTATTGTATTGCCAAAATCATCAAGCTTGTTTTTGAACACCCACCTAGTTCCAATAAATGTTCTATCTGAAGGTCGAGGAACCAGGTGCCACACATTGTTCCTCTCAAATGGATGGAGCTCTTCTTGTATAGCAGCAATCTTGTCAGCATCTTTCAATGATTCCTTGATTTTTTGGCTCAATTTGAGACAAGAAAGCCGAGAAAGAAAACATGTTTCTTGTCTTTGATCTAGTCTGAATTCCTGAATCCATATGAGTGATTACATTTTGGAGAGGATGTGGGATTTTGTGCTTCCAGTTAGACACCTGATTCTCATGGTTTGAGGGATCAGGTTACGCCATGTGACACTCATCATTGGCATCAACGGAAGTGTGAGTACCACTTCTCTGTCCTACATCAGGGGTGCCTAACACAACATCAGGAACTCTATTTTCAGCTTCAGTTACTGTGATGGAGGGACCAGGTTCCTCCGAATCAGTTGGAGGTCCTGCTACATCTTCTTCACCAGGGTCCTTGACCTGACTCATCAGATCTGCCTTCCCGTTTTCCATATCAATGACCTCTCCAGGGACCTTTAAATAATCTCCATCTTGATCATTCTTATCATCTGAATCTTTCCCACTTGGGTGGTGTGATTCATCAAATATTTCATGTACGCTTTCCTCTACACATTGAGTCATTTTCTTTGTAGACCTTGTATGCTTTACTTTGTGAATAATAGACAAGAAAAATCCCTTCATCACTTTTAGCATCAAATTTTCCCATCGCTTCCTTACCATTATTAAGAACAAAATATTTCAAACCAAATGCTCTCAAGTAAGTCAGCTTTGGTTTTCTCCCATTTAGCAATTCATACGGGGTCTTGTTTAAGAGAGACCTGATCATGCACCTGTTTATCAAATAGCAGGTAGTGTTCACTACCTTAACCCAAAAGCTCTTCGGTACGCTACTGTCAATTAGCATAGTCCTTGTCATATATTTAAGAGTCCTATTTTCATCTCCACAACACCATTTTGTTGGGGTGTTCTGGGAGTTGAAAAATTATGACATACCATTTTCAGCATACAATTCATCAAATTTTGCATTGTCAAACTCGGTACCATGATCAGATCTTATGCTCACAACATTATGGCTCATCTTCACTTGAATCTGCTTCACTAAGACAACAAAGACTGGAAAGGTTTCATCCTTGGTTCTGAGGAACAAGGTCCATATGAATCTGGAGAAGTCATCAATAATAACGAAGATGTACTTCTTTCCGTCTCTGCTAGGCATCCTCATAGGTCCACACAGATTCATATGGAGTAGATCCAGTGGCCTTGAGGTACTTACTTCCTTATTTAGCTTGGATGAGGACTTTACTTGCTTCCCTTTCATACATGCATCACGCACCTTGTGATCTTTAAACTTTGACATCGGCAGCCCAAAAACCGGGACCTTCTTGATTAGCTTGTTCAACAGAGAGAAGTTTGCATGTCCTAATCTTCTGTGCCATAGTTCAGCATCATCATCAACAACACTCAAACATGTAAGATCACCATTGTTCATAGACTCAAAGTCTGAAACATAGATGTTTTTAAATCTTTTTACCACCAAAACCACTTCACTAGTTACAAGATTGGTGACAGTGCAAGAGTTTGATAAGAACTCCACTTTGTTTCCGTTGTCGCAGATTTGAGAGACACTCAGCAAGCTGTATTTTAATCCATTACATAATACACATTTTCAATTGAATGAGTGAGTCTCTTCCCAATTTATTCAACTCCCGGAATGTATCCCTTTTGGCCATTTTCAAAGGACATAATCCCACCTTGTAGGGCTTTGACTAAAAGTAAATCATCAGTACTTCCAGTCATGTGTTTAGAGCATCCACTATCCATGTACCATCTTTGGCTGCTTTCTTTCACTGCTGCATGCACAAGCAAATCAGAGATTAGACTTAGGAACCCAAGAAAGTTTGGGTCCCTTGTAATGAGAAAAGGGACGAATTAAACTTTTTTTGTCCAAGCAAGCATCACACAATTGTTTTTAAGAGAACCAGGTTCCTTAGCATTAGATTCTTTTCAACAAAAAATTTGATTTTCTGTTGGGACTGAAACCTTGCTTTACAAGAATATTTGAAATCACTAGTATTACCACAATGGTTGCAAAGTCAATTATCAGGCACAGTAACATACTTGCTATGTGCATGGTTGGGGGACTTTTCCTTTTGGAACCCAATTCCATGCATGTTCCCCCCATTACTTTTATACATAGAAGTGATTGTGTCAGAGGACCAGGTACACTTCAAAGATTTATCTAGGTCATTTTTACCCCTGCTTAGATCTTCCTGAAGTTGTCTACTTCTTTCAAGTTCAGCACAAAGACTCAATTTTGCTTTTTTGAGTTCATTTTCAAGCTTAAGGTGTGGCTCACTCGCCACTTCCTTTCCTTTTGAAGAGTTAATGCAATTTTCCATTGAAGTTTTTACATAATTATTTTCCTATTTTAACTCCTCTACTGTCTCCTTCAGATCCCCGACTACTACTAACAAGTCATCTCTCTCATGTTCTATCTCTCTTATGTTCTCAGTTAGAACATCTTTTTCTATCTTTAACCCCTCTATTGTTTCTTTGAAATTAACAACTATGACCAGTAAATCATCTCTCTCATATTTTATATCTCTTATTTTCTTAGTTAAAGAATTTTTATCATTAATGAGATTGTGGTAAGCATCAATTAAGACATTAGTTAAAGATATCAGCTTCTTTTGAGAATAAGACTTCAAATGTCTTTGAACGTCTAGAAAGTTTACCTCATCGTCATCATCATCTTCATCCTCATCAGATTTTTCCATCAGGGCAAATATGAAGTCAAATTATGCTGCTTCTCTTTCAACGGTCATCATGGAGGTGTTTCCTTGTTCATTATAATCATTAGATTCACTAGAGGAATCTCCCCATGCACCAAGAGTTTGTTTCACAACATTATCACCGACATCTCTTCTCTTGAATTTCCTGTCAGGGACCGGGTTGCTCTTAGTCGTCTTGTCTGTGTTGTGCTTGTAATGGTCCTGCTTGTGGAGAGGGAAATCGTTGATGAAATATCCTGGCTTCTCACATTTGTGACAACAATCATAGCCTTTTGTGTTTCTGCAAGAGCTGCCTTTTTTTAGGAATGCCTCAATTTCTGCAAACCATTTTCTAAAATCTCCGTGTAAGATAGGCCATATCAGCTAGATCACCACTTGAGTCACTGTTGTCTTCCTTGAGAACCATGTTCTTCTCCTATTTGGTTTCTCTTCTTTCATGATCTTTCTTCTTTATTTTGTAAGCCTTCAGATTTTCAATGAGTTCATCAATCGTCGGCTTTTGCAGATCTTTTGCTTTTGTGATAGCATTGATTTTGCTCTCCCAAGAATCAGGTAACACACTGAGTATTTTTTTGACCAATTTATTCCTCGGGATAATCTCTCCTAGAGAATGAAACTCATTGATAATGGAAATAAAGCGAGTATGCATGTCCTGAATGGACCTATCCTCCTTAATCTTGAAGAGTTCATACTCAGTAGTGAGCATGTCAATTTTTGACTGCTTAACTTGAGTGGTACCTTCATCTGTAGTTTGGAGAGCCTCCCAGACCTCCTTGGTAGATTGACAAGCCGAGATTCTGTTGTACTCGTCTGGTCCAATACCACAGACAAGGATCTTCTTTGCTCGGAATGTTTTCTCAATGGCTTTACGATTGACATCATTATACTCCTTCCTTGTCTTTGGGACTGTGACTGCTGTCTCGCCAGTGGTCTTCATAGGGACGACGAGTCCATCATAGATGACATCCCAAAGCTCTGAATCTTCAGCCATGATAAAATCATGTATTCTTGACCACCCATAGTATTGTCCATTGAATCTTAGTGGTCCGTAGGTTGATTGAGCTTCTTCAAAATTTGGTGGAGCAACCATGTAGATCCTTTCTAGGTGTTAGACTTTTAGAAAGAACCTCATTGATACCAATTGATGTAAACTAAGATTCCATCAAACTGTATAGAGAACGTGGTTCTCTATCAGTTCCCACATAACACATAATAGTAAGTAAATAACACAACAATATTTACATGAAAAATACCTAGATCACGGGATTAAAAACCACGACCTACACTCGTAGGATTTCAACTTTACTAACTGAGCAACTTTAGATTACAACCAATTATAAACTAGGAATTAAACTCTTAATCCCTCACCTACTTACAATAACTATATTGCAAGCCTCTTTCTAATAACTCTATTACAAAACTAACCACTTTGACAAACTCTAATCAGCACAAACACAAGGTTTATGGTTTACAAAGTGTCTTATGATATGCTTCTAAATAAGCTGAGTAGGAGTTACAAATGAATAACATAAACAAAAACGCAACAATTCTAAGGACACACGATGTATTCAATGCTGGGATTAGGTCATTTGTTATGTTGTTTGTTCTTCATTGCCTTGGAGTGAATAAAGGTGCCTGCACACTTGGGAGTAAAAATATGTTTTAGGGTTTGCAAGTATGTATAATCCTTTGCCTCGCGTTGGTAATATATAAGTGAGGCCATCAAGGGTGATGCAAGCAAGTGTCCAGTACATAGCATGCTTCAATAGTGACTGTTGCACCGTTGCGTGTGTAGTGCAACAGCTTTAACTACTGTAAGAGTTGACTTGTACTGTGACCGAAAGAACCGATATCCATTTGTTCCCTTTGTTGTTCCCTTAACTGATTTTGTTGGAACTCGTGCCAAATATTTGACTTATTGTTCTGAGTACGAAGAGGCTTTGTATCAGATTCCCTATTTAGTTCTCATGTGAAGTTTGTATGTGAAGTTTGTTAAATCATCAAAATAGAAAGACACATAACTTATCAAAGTCCTTACTTATACATATTAGCCACGAACACTAGCTAGACAAGAAAACGGAAATTAGCACAGCTAGTATCACAACGAGGCCTTCCGACCAAAATGAAAGTCTTCGACCAAAATGGCAACTTCTCGGTAATCCTAGCTCCCTCTCACCTACCTATATGTATAAAATTTAATTAAGTTATACATACTAACACTATAACTATTCTTACGCTATCAAGTAGTTTAATAATTTTAGTAGTTATATTACCCTTTTAGTTAGAAGATGCTATGTGTGATGGCCTTATAAATGATTTGATTATATTAATTTTTATTGCTACCATCAATTCATAGAACTTAAACTCTAATGAAATAATAAACTATAAAAACAAACAAGAAGGCAACGTTTAGTCATACTCAAAATGCCGAGATGCTCGCCATTTTAGTAGACATTGGATATTGGATAACAGCTGAGTCAGTCAAAATTCTACAGCTGGTTAGACAGAAATTTAGTATAGCTATTGGCCCAACTGTTGCCGGAGATGAGTTGAGAAAAGACAAAAGAGTTCAATATTCCAAGTTGCTATTATCATATATTCGAAATGTATAGTAAAATAGCTATAAAGACTAGTACGATTTAGTATAATCTCAAAGGAAAATGGGAAGAGAGAAACGAACAGGTGCAACATCTGAAGGTAAACAACACTTCAGCCACCCCCACATCTTGAAACTTGTTACCCCTACTCAAGGTCAGACTCTCACTTGCAATGCTTGTGAAAAACCAAACAGCAATACTAAGCCTAATTTCTATGGCTGCAATAGCTGCCAATACTTCCTCCATGAAAACTGCCTCAATGCTCCTCGTTTTCTCGAACACTCATCTCATCCTTCTCACCCCTTAAACCTTTTCCCTATTCCAACTTATTCAAGTCGTTCCTATACTTGCAAGGCTTGCGGCTCTGATGGCTATGGATTTTGCTTTAGTTGTGCTTGCTGCGAATTTGATATTCATTTGCAGTGTGCATCTTGTCCAAGTTCAATACTTGTTGAAAAACACCCACATCAATTGGAGCTCCTCTTCGGTTCTCCTTACGATGATAAGGATATCACATATGTTTGTGATATTTGCAATGTCATAATGAATAAGGACAGTTGGTTGTACTATTGCGCTGGTTGTGATTTTGCATCGCACTTACAGTGTGCATGTACTCCTGAAGTTGGCGTTTTCCAGAGACAGAAACGTTCAAATCCAAATCGACACCGGAATACAATTCCAAATCCAAATGCAGCAGTGGAGATGATAAATTCAGCTAATGAAGCTCATCAGCAGATTATTGCAACTCAAATCCGTGCTCAGTTGGCGGCACAAGCAGAAGAGGCTGCTAAGTCACAAAGGTGAACATGTATCTTCCAAACATCGAAAGGAAGTTTCCACTACCTCAAAGACCTCTATCTTTTTTCGCTTGGGAACCACAAGGAAGTCACCATCTAGAAAGATACTGGAAAAACATAAAGATCAAGTCCACGAGGAGTGGGATCATTTTAAAGTTGTTACTGACAAAGAAATCTGTAGTGCTTTCCCATCACGTATGAAGAAGAAGTCTATTTTGTCAATATCCACATATGGTCCATTGAAGGTGCAAAGAAGAACCATTGTTTACACTTGCCATCCTCGTAAAGAAGCAGAGAAAGAGAAAGAGAAAGAAGCCATGTCGGCCGCCAAGGAAGTCAAATCGAAAAGTCAGACATTGTGGAAGCATCCTATCACATAACTATAGAAGATAGCCCATGCCTTGACATTGATGATGAAGTACACGAGGCTCCCCCTCAACTAGAAGATGGCGGGCAATCAACTGTGGATGAGCTTAAGGAACTCAATTTAGGCACTCCAGAAGATCCATGCCCCACCTTCATTAGTGCTCTTCTTACGCCTCAAGAGGAGGAGGAATACTCCAAGTTATTGAGCGAATACAAAAATGTCTTTGCTTGGTCATATAAGGAAATTCCTGGTCTTAGTCCTAAGGTAGTCGTTCATCATTTAGGGATCAAAAGTGGAGCACGCCCTGTGAAGCAGTCACAACGCATGTTTCGACCCAAATTAGTACCACAAATCGAAGTCGAAGTCAACAAGCTCATTGAGGCGGGATTTATTTGAGAGGTGAAGTACCCATCATGGATATTGAATATTGTACCTGTCAAGAAAAAGAATGGACAAATACGTGTTTGTGTTGACTTTCGAGACCTAAACAAGGCATGTCCGAAAGATGACTTTCCGCTACCAATCATTGAACTCATGGTTGATGCTACAACAGGGCATGAAGCTATATCATTCATGGATGGGTCCTCTGGATACAATCAAATCAGAATGTCCCCAAAAGATGAAGAGTGTACCGCTTTCCGAACTCCAAAGGGGATATACTGCTACAAAGTGATGCCCTTCGGTCTGAAGAATGCTGGTGCCACCTACCAACGCGTAATGCAAAACATCTTTGACGACATGCTTCATAAAAGGGTTGAATGATACGTCGATGACTTGGTGGTGAAGACGAAGAGTAGACGTTACCACCTTGAAGACCTTCGAATTGTTTTTGAAAGGTTAAGAAAATTCGACTTGAAGATGAATCCACTCAAGTGTGCATTTGGAGTTACCTCGGGAAAGTTTCTTGGCTTCATTGTGCGTCATCGTGGGATTGAAGTTGATCCTGCAAAGATCGATGCCATTCAAAAAATGCCCGAGCCGAAGAACTTGAGGGAGCTTCGAAGTCTCCAAGGAAACTTAGCATTCATACGGAGGTTCATCTCTAATCTGGCGGGACGGTGTCAACCCTTCAATCATCTATTGAGGAAGAATATCCCTTTTCATTGGGATCAGTCATGTCAAAATGCTTTTGAAAGCATCAAAAGATACTTGTTGAATCCACCTGTGTTGGGACGCCAAATGCTTGGGAAGCCATTGATACTCTACATCGCTGCACAAGAACGTTCACTTGGAGCACTACTTGCTCAAGAGAATGAGGAAGGAAAGGAACAAGCCTTGTACTACCTTAGTCGAACTCTGTTAGGAGCTGAGTTGAACTATACGCCTGCTGAGAAAATATGCTTAGCGTTACTTTATGCGATAAAGAAGCTAAGGCATTATTTTGAAGCATATACTATCAAACTCATCTCTCGAGCAGATCCCATGAAGTTTGTGATGACTCGACCCGTTCTTTCTGGACGCCTTGTGAGATGGTCCATATTGTTTAACCAATATGAGATCACATACACACCTCAAAAGGCCGTGAAAGGACAGGAACTAGCCAATTTTCTAGCCGATCACCCTCTTCCGGCAGAATGGGAGATTTCTTATGAGCTTCCAGATGAAGACGTTTTGTTCATTGAGGAACTGCCACCATGGACAATGTTCTTTGATGGGTTTGCACGTCGTAATGGTGCGGGGGCAGGAGTTGTGTTGATCTCTCCAGAAAGACAAATCTTGTCATTCTCCTTTGTTTTAGGCGAAACATGTTCCAACAATGCCGCAGAGTACCAGGCTTTGATCGTCGGTCTCGAAATGGCGTTAGACATGAATATTTTACAATTGGAGATCTACGGCGATTCTAAGCTGATCATCAACCAACTGTTGGGGAGTTACGAGGTAAAAAAGGAAGAACTCTTGCCATACCACCAATATGCTTCTTGCTTACTTGAAAGATTCGACCAAGTGTTCTTAAACCACGTCCCAAGAGAAGAAAATCGCATGGCTGATGCTTTGGCTAACTTGGCCACGACGATGGCACTTGGAGAGAATGAGTCAACAAAGGTACATATGTGTCATCGATGAGTCATTCCTAGACTTATTGATCTTCAAATCAACGAAAGTCATCATACGTCTGTCCGGGTGATTGATGAAGAAGATTGGAGGCAACCATTGATAGAATACCTTGAACACGGAAAGTTACCCGAGGATCCGCGACAAAGAACAAACATCAAGCGAAGGGCACCACGATTCATCTTCTACAAGGGGACATTATTTCGCCGCTCCTTTGAAGGACTATTCTTGCGATGTCTTGACAAAGAAGAAGCCTGCCAAGCAATGGAGGAAGCACATCTGGCTCATGTGGAGCACACCAATCTGGCCCAAAGCTCCATTTTCGCATCAAGAGGATGGGCTACTACTGGACGGCAATGGTGAAGGATTGCATGGATCATGCCAAAAGATGTCAAGCATGTCAATTTCATGCCAACTACATCCACCAACCTCCAGAGCCTCTTCATCCAACTGTAGCTTCATGGCCTTTCGATGCATGGGGACTTGACGTTGTTGGACCACTTCCAAAGCCATCAAAAGGACAGATTTACATATTGGCTGCTACGGACTACTTCTCTAGATGGGCCGAAGTTTTCCCACTCAAGGAGGTGAAAAAGGAGACTGTTGTCGATTTTATCAAGTCATATATAATTTTTAGGTACGGCATACCAAGATACATAATCACTGATAATGGAACGCCATTTGACAACAAGCTCGTGAAGAGTCTGTGCGAGAAGTTCGGCTTCAAGCAAGATAAGTCTTCAATGTATAATTCACCCGCCAACGGCCTTGCTGAAGCTTTTAACAAGACGCTTGGTAACCTTTTGAAGAAAGTTGTTGCAAAGAACAAGAGAGACTGGCATGAGAAAATTGGTGAAGCTTTGTGGGCATACCGGACAACCTTCACTCCTTACTCTTTGGTGTATGGCGTAGAAGCAGTCCTTCCATTGGAGCAACAAATTCCATCATTGCGGATCGCAATCCAAGAAGGGCTCACATCCGAAGAGAATGCTCAACTTCGCCTAGCAGAGTTAGAAGCCTTGGATGAGAAAAGATTAGATGCGCAACAAAAATTGGAGTGCTACCAAGCTCGACTAGCTAGAGCCTTCAACAAGAAAGTGCGGCCACGATCATTCCAAGTAGGAGACTTAGTCCTAGCCATTCGACGACCCATAATCCTCAACAAACGCATAGGCGACAAGTTTACCTCGAAATGGGATGGGCCATATGTTGTGAAGGAAGCCTATTCAAGTGGCGCATACAAAATTGTCGATAAGGATGGTCTCAGAGTTGGTCCGATCAACGGAAAATTTCTGAAGCAGTACTTCCCATGAAAGTCACATGATGCTCCTCGACGTACGAGCCAAAACTGCAAGTCATGATGCTCATCGACGTACGAGCCTAAACTGCAAGCCATGACGCTCCTTGATGCATGAGCCTAAACTGCATATTGCTACACTCCTGGCCCGCATGAGTATAAACTGTGTGCGGCCAACAACAAAAAAAAAAAGTCCGCTAGGTTGAAAACCTCGCGAGAGGCGGCCTAGGCAAATAGGACATAAAAAAAAAGAGAACTCACCCCTATGAACTACGTCATGACTGGATCCTCTTCACCGAGGTACGTAGGCAGCTTAGAGTTTCATTCTAAGTTCAGTCGCATGAGTTTTAAAAAAATAAAAGTTGAGCGTCATTGGATCATTATATTAATTCTTCCAAGTGTAGAGGCACATATCTATGAGGAAAATGAGACGATTTGCATTGAAGTATAAAAGATGTTTTATTTCTTCAATAGTACAAAAGTTGATGCATCCAAAAATGTAGAGACAAAAGGAACTAGACATTTTTCTATACAAAAGCCTAAATCATGAAGATGATCGTAACTAGGCTTTGTTGCTGACGCGTCTTAAATGCTTTCCAAGTCTGTATGACGTCTCTACATTTGATGCCATCCTCAACGTCCCAATCACCATGGGAGCCTCCATTGATGAACTTCAAGACTATCAACAAATCAAGTGCAACAATTGGTGAAGCGGTGGCTCCGCATCTTGTATGATACCTCGGTCTGATATCTGGATCCTTTGAGCTTCTTTGCGAGTCTGCAAAAGAAATAAATGAAGAGATAAGATTTTTGACGCATGATAGCCAAATTTACTACATGCAAGACTATAGAGTCAGTGCCAAAAAGGAACATTCATAGGACAACTTAGAGAGCATAAAGCTGGAAAGCAAGCTCAACGGACGACAGGATCAACTTTGGAAAACTACTGCGGTCCATCCGGAAGATGATCTGCCCCAAAAATTTTATATGTTCTACATTTGGATGTCTAGTCTCCAAAAACACAATCTGTTTGCGTTTCGGAGGCTCCTAGCTCAAGCTACGATTTTTGTTGTCGGCACTGCACGAATCTGAAATTTGACTGCAGCTAGGTCGTGCTTTGAGAATTTTCTGTTTCCAGCCCAAAAGGATTTCTGCCATGAAATTCCTCTGAGATGCATCTCTATGAGTTCACTTTCTAACACCGCAAACGGATCCCACTTTGGAGTCTCCTAACTCGAGATATGAATTTTTCCACCACAGCGCAAAGCTGAAAAGCAATTTCGCGGACGGAGGGGGCAAGTTCAGAAAGTTGTTGCGGACAATATGCTAGGAATTATTCCATGATATTTTGAGGATTTCCTTATATCTGAGTCTTATTTTCATTGGCACAGACGGCTAGCGATTTGGACGTTCCTTGCTTGAGATATGTCTGTTCCAATTACAGCAAGCAGTGTCTTGAAGCCGAAATGACAGACTGGTGCACCGCCTTTGAAAGTTCATTCCGACCTGTTCTGATGGAATTTGGCCCTAAATTTTGGATATGTCACTGTGATGCAAGTTCCAATTTTGCAAGACCAAGCGGATTGCAGTTCGGACACTCCTAGCTAGAGATATCAGTTTATCAATGAGAACGCACAATGCTGCAAAGTCAAAATGCTGAACATATGTATCTATTTTGAAAAAAGATATATTGCGGCTAATCCTCGAGGAACTTTGCTGTGAATTTTTGATATGTTGAATCCATTTGAGTTCTGTTTCTTTAGGAATAAGCGGCTGGTGATTTGATCGCACCTCCATCAAAGGATGAATATTTTTGTGGAGATTTGCCAAGTACTCGCTCGCCGAGGTTGGAAAGGACTGCTCCAAGTAGTGTCAATCTTGCTAAGGCTGCAAAAACAAAACAAAAAGATGATAGAGATGACGGAGCTCACGGTGCTAATTGCACGAAGCTTCTTAGTTCTATAGGGATCGGTGCCAATCGCACGAAGTTTCGATTCAGCAGCAAGTATGTCGGTGCCTACAACACGACGCTTCAATGCGGATGGTGAGCATTGTGACGTGCACTTCTCCGTCAAATCTTCATGGATCGTACGCTTCATGGAACTACAGAAAGGAGTGGCTATCATCCTCTTTTTCTCATGATGCATATTGGAGTATATCAACTCCGAGCCTGCACAAAAAAAAAGGAAAAAGGAAGTATGTTGCCCGAACATTCCTCTCGATTCCGGCGCTTGATTGATCAAAGAGTTGTTGCGTCTGGATCAAAAGGGACGGAGCTTCGACGTTTATAGATGTTGTATCACGCCGAGTCTTCTTACCAACGGGGTAAACAGCTCGCAGTTCGGATGCTCCCATCTTGAGATATGCATTTTTAGCAAGAGCATGTGAAGCTGAAAAATCGAGCCAGCATGTTGGAACTCGTCTTCCAGATTCAGCAAATTATCTGGGAAAACCTAGGGACATCCTGACTGTGATTTCTACATATGTTGTAGCTCCAGGAGTCTAATTTTCAGCGCCACAAACGGCTTGTGATTTGGACTCTCCTATCTCGAGATATGATTTTTTCGCCGAGAGCGCGCAGAGCTGTGAGATCAACAGGCCAGACGTGTACGCCAACTTCAAAAATTATTTCCGGATAATACATAAAGAATTTGGCTTTAATTTTTGATATGTTGGATTTCTTTGAGTCTAGAATCGGTAGAATTAAGCGGCTCGCGATTTGGACTCTTCGATCTCAAGATATGAACTTTTCGCCGAGAGCGCGTAGAGCTGTGAGATCAACACGGCCAGACGTGTAGATCGACTTTGAAAAGTAATTCCAGCTGATACAAAAGGAGATTCATGCTGAATTTTTGATATGTTTCAGTCCTATGAGTCTACTTTCGTTAGAAACAAACGGCTTATGATTTGAAGTCTCCTACAGCAAAATATGAATTCTTTTTCGCAAGTGTGCAAAAGTTGCAGACAGCTTCTCTCCAAGAATTTTGCACTGTGAAAACATACACCAAAAGATGGCTGCTTAAATATGTGTGAATTGAATTGGCCGAATAGTTTATATTCTAAAATACAATGCAAATTATGAAAAAAATTAATAATGAATCTTGTATTGATAAGAAATCTTGCACAATACATGGAAAGTTTTCAAGAAGCCTAACGTGAGACAAGGGACTAAGATACAATGAGTCTTGGTAAAAAAGGAAATAGGCCTAACGTGAGAGAAACATGGAAAGTTAACTGACAATTTGCAAGAACTTTTTATCACTATAGTTTGTAATTGTTACTTCCAAACCAAATTACATTGTGTGCACGTGTTCGACAACCGAAATATTGGAAGGTTAATGTTTGCTTGAAACTTGTGTTTAGCACTTCACATAAATATGCAACTGGATAAAAGTCTAGAGTGACCGGTAGAAGTGACCACAAGGGCTAAAACAAAAATATCAACGTACGTTGGTACTTCAAGTCTCGTCATTTGTTTCAGCAAGCCTACACTTTGACAAATCTTGAAGTAGGGGGCATTTGTAGACATATAAAATTAATTGGGTATAATCCATACAAAATTTGGATTAAATTCAATTGGATTAAATAATTAATTTGGACTTTACAAGTTAAATTAGTCCATTTTATTATTGTCAAACCCAAAGTCCATTTCATCTTAAGGCCCAGACTCATGCCATGTGACATGGCATATCCAGTCAAACTTCAGGCCAATAAGATGACGCCACGTGTTAAATGATATGGCAATCCAAGTAAAAATGCAAGAACCAACCACAAGTGGCCAAGTGGCTAAAATGACATGGGCCAATCAGAATCAAGCAAGAGAGTTCTTATGTAACTTGACTGTCCATCCTCTACAACTATAAATAGAGGGGTTACATAACTCTCAAGGACATTCAGAGTTGGAGAAGAACACTCTGCAATTGGTGAAAGCATCCACAAACAGAGAGATCAATCATCAAGTGCTTAGTTCTTCAACAAAGGAGTGATCAACGGAGTTCTTCCCGGAGATCAACTCGTAACAACAAAGTGCTGCTCAACAATCTTGGCGGTTACATACATCACAAGGAGGTCTGCATCATCCTACATTCGAGAAAGACATTTCTCAAGCCCTCGAATTACGGAGAATTTCATAGAGGAGAATCAAGGGATACAAAGAATTGTACTCACAAATATTTATCAATAAAATCTCTTTTTCTTTATATTATTTTTGTTGCAGTTTATTTTCCGGACTACGAAAATTTGTTGCGAAGATACTATAACTATTCTTACGCTATCAAGTAGTTTAATAATTTTAGTTGGTATATTACCCTTTTTGTTAGAAGATGCTATGTGTGATGGCCTTATAAATGATTTGATTATATTAATTTTTATTGCTACCATCAATTCATAGAACTTAAACTCTAATGAAATAATAAACTATAAAAACAAACAAAAAGGCAACGTTTAGTTACTCAAAATGCCGAGATGCTCGCCATTTTAGTAGACATTGGATATTGGATAACAGCTGAGTCAGTCAAAATTCTACAGCTGGTTAGACAGAAATTTAGTATAGCTATTGGCCCAACTGTTGCCGGAGATGAGTTGAGAAAAGACAAAAGAGTTCAATATTCCAAGTTGCTATTATCATATATTCGAAATGTATAGTAAAATAGCTATAAAGACTAGTACGATTTAGTATAATCTCAAAGGAAAATGGGAAGAGAGAAACGAACAGGTGCAACATCTGAAGGTAAACAACACTTCAGCCACCCCCACATCTTGAAACTTGTTACCCCTACTCAAGGTCAGACTCTCACTTGCAATGCTTGTGAAAAACCAAACAGCAATACTAAGCCTAATTTCTATGGCTGCAATAGCTGCCAATACTTCCTCCATGAAAACTGCCTCAATGCTCCTCGTTTTCTCGAACACTCATCTCATCCTTCTCACCCCTTAAACCTTTTCCCTATTCCAACTTATTCAAGTCGTTCCTATACTTGCAAGGCTTGCGGCTCTGATGGCTATGGATTTTGCTTTAGTTGTGCTTGCTGCGAATTTGATATTCATTTGCAGTGTGCATCTTGTCCAAGTTCAATACTTGTTGAAAAACACCCACATCAATTGGAGCTCCTCTTCGGTTCTCCTTACGATGATAAGGATATCACATATGTTTGTGATATTTGCAATGTCATAATGAATAAGGACAGTTGGTTGTACTATTGCGCTGGTTGTGATTTTGCATCGCACTTACAGTGTGCATGTACTCCTGAAGTTGGCGTTTTCCAGAGACAGAAACGTTCAAATCCAAATCGACACCGGAATACAATTCCAAATCCAAATGCAGCAGTGGAGATGATAAATTCAGCTAATGATGCTCATGATCGGCTAATGGCAGCTCAACTTGAATCTCAGATTGCGGCACGATCACGACAGGCTATTCTGGACTCCATCGACGGGCCATCACGAAGATACTATTACTAATAAGTACTATCTGCTTTTATATCTTGATCATCCCATGCGTCCGCTTTGAATTCAAGTTTTCTGCAAAATAAATGCGTTGTTCTTATGTTGTTTCTTTTTGGAATTATCTTTTCTTTCAGCTCTTGTATGTCTTCTATTCATGTTGGTGGGCATGTAATTTCTTCATCTTCTTTACAGTTTCTATGTTTATCTATTTACAGCTGTTTGATATTCTTTTTTTGTCAGGTTAAAAAACTGGTAGTGTATTTTTCTGGCACATTCATGTGTTACGTTTGTTTCTCCGAATAACGATTTAACTAATTTAAGACACTAAATAAATTAAATCGGACCCTAGTTTAATTTGCACTTTAAACGTCGTTTTTCATCCGTCGTACGTGACCCCTTTCCAGTGGAGAATGGATTGAAAAGTTGAAATGACTACAAATCCAAGTAGTTAGCTAAAACTTAAACCCTGTGCTCAAATATCAACCTTAAATTAGAAGCATGAGGATTTAAGAGGGAGGGAACTCGAACACAAGAAATTCTTATCATAGAAGCAACAATCCAAGTGAGGGTTCAAAAGTTGAAAAATATCACAGCAATCCCAATCATCCCTCAATGGGTGCTCACAAGCCTTTAGACATTCAAGTCTTGACACCAAAGAGTATTTTAAACTGACATGCTGATTATATTCTTCTTATAATAATATGGATAATTGTACGCCTAACGCCAGTTTTACAGTAGTAAAAGCACTTATAAGAGATTGTTGGCTGAGAGGCTTTTGCGAAAATAGCTCTTATATGCCTTGTCAACTATAGTCTCTGTTGTTTTCACAAAAGATCATTCAAGTTCTTCTCGCCATATACAGAACTTGACAGACCTTTCTATCGGGGAAAAAATCAAAGAGATCTATATATTTTTGGAAAAGTAAAAATCAATTATGGTGGTATAATTCAAATATAAAAAGTAAATCAGACAAATCCTAACAAGAACAAGTCCAAATGTGAATGTGAATTACAGATTAGGACAAGTCTAAGTGTGGACTGTCACCGAATTCCATGACTATCAATATTGTTGACTTCCCTAGTTATCAATTTGCCGAAATTGCGGTGGATAGAACTTACTATTCATATCACACACGAGACACGACTGGCTGTGAAGCCAGAGAGAGCTAGAAGAAAAATGAAAAAGGAAATTAAGTAGTGGTGAATACATCCTTCACCAATCATTCTTTTCAAGCATTGACTTCAAAAAACAAACAAGAAGGTAAAGTTTAGTCAAAGTCAAAATGTGTCATTTTAGTAGCCATTGGATAATGAACATCTGCGTCGCAATTGGCCAAGTTATTCCAAGAGACGACTTAATAAAGAGGAAAACAAACGAAAGCAGAGTCGTCGAAGAAAACAACGTGGCCAAGTTGCTATTAGTTAAATAGCTATAAATAAAAATGCTACTACGAATTATTTTAATCACTGAACTTGCTAGCTCTCCAATACTTCTACTGTATAATTACAAGGAAAATCAATGGGAAGACGGAATCAGAGTAGAGATTCAACAAGTCAAGGCAAACAACACTTCAGCCACTCCCATATCCTGAAAATTGTGAATCCAACCGAAGCTGAAACTCTGACTTGCAATGCTTGTGAGCAAAAAAACATTAGTAATAAGCCATTCTATGGCTGCAATAGCTGTCAATATTTCCTTCATGAAAACTGCTTTAACGCTCCTCGTTTTCTCAATCATTCATCTCATCCTTCCCATCCTTTGACTCTTCTCCCAATTCCAACTTACTCGAGCCGTTCGTATATTTGCACAGCTTGTGGCTCTGCTGGTAATGGATTCTGCTTTAGCTGTGCTTGTTGCGAATTCGATATCCACTTGCAGTGTGCATCTTGTCCAAGCTCAATACTTATTGACGAACATTCACATCAATTGGGGCTCCACTTCGGTTCTCCTTACGATGATAAGAGTATCGTATATATTTGTGATGTCTGCAATGTAATAATGAACAGCGACAATTGGCTTTACTACTGCGCTGGTTGTGATTTTGCATCTCATTTGCACTGTGCAATTAGTGCTGAAGTTGGTGTTTTCCCCAGACAGCAGCGTCCAATTCCAAATCAAAATCCGAACACAAATCCAAATCAAACATTGGAGATGATAAATGCAGCTAATGAAGCTCATCAGAAGATTATTGCAGCTCAAATTCGTGCTCAGTTTGCGGCACGAGCAGGAGAGGCTGCTCTGGACTTGGTCGGGCCACCACGAAGATACAGTTACTTTTAACTGATAAAATAAAATGTTTAATTTCACCTTGTGCCTTATATTTTGACGTTAGAGTTTTATCCAAAAATAAATACTCTATTAAATTATTTCTCTTTCACATACTTTATCCAAAATCAAATGTTATCAACAGCTACTATTACCAATGTTGCCAATGTTCACTCTAAAACAAAATCTGATAATTTAAATAAAATAGTAGGTGACAAACCGAATTAGATTTGAAAGTAAAAGGAACAAAACCAAAATAGGAGCAATTTGAACTTCGGCATAGAATAATGAAAATAATTTCAAAATTTTAAGGCAGAATGGCCTAAATGGAACCTATACTTGTCACATTGTCGTGCCGGTCCCCAAACTTAACAATTTGTCAATTGAACACTTACACTCCTTCAAATCGTTTATCATAAACGCTTATGACACGAGGCCGCCGGTGCGTGTAACACAATCTCATACACGTAGGACGCCACGTCAAAAAAATTAAATCACGTAGGCTCCAGGTCATTTATTATGGCCACATAGGAAAATAAAACGGGAAATGATTATTATGCCCCCAAACCCAAATTTTCCAATTGAACACTGCTTCTGCTTTTGTCATAAACAAGGGATTTTGTTTTTTCTCTTAAATGGAGGAAAATCAATGACGGAACTGAGATTGAAAATGGAGGAAAATCAATGGCAGAACAGAAATTGAAAATGGAGGAAAATCAATGGCGGAACAAGCTGATAGTTCCTAAGAGTCCACCGAACAGTAGAGTTACCAGGTCCTCTATTAGTTCCCACAGATATCTATACTAGAAAGACAAGTAGAGTGACAGAGGATTTTTACGTGGAAAACATCCCACTCAAGGGGACAAAAAAAAAACCACGGCCTACACTTGTAGGATTTCAACTTAACTAACTTGTAATCTAAACTATTACAAGCCACTTTGCAAGGCAACCTTACAAAGACTTCAACACACTAACTTTTAAACACTATTACAAGCCACTTTGTCACTCTCTAGTTACAAAGACTTTGACTAATGGCTAACCCTAGTCATAGCACAAGCATGGATGGTTGAGATGAAAAGATTCCTAACAAGTTGCTCTTACAAAAGCAAGTAGGATACAATAGAAACACAATGCAAGATTACAACTCAACTAAGGACACAAACAACACAAGGTGAAACCGGTCCGTCTAGTGGAGTTGTCTTCTTGCTCTTAAGATACTTGAGTCTTCAATGCTTGAGACAACTTCAATGCTTGAGAGAATGTTCTTTAGTAAATGCTCAAGTGAGTATTATTCTTCTTGCCTCAAGATATTAAAAGCCCTTACACAATCCAAGAAGGATGTCCCATATCTTGAGAGTACATGCCTCAACCAATGGGAAGTGACTGCTGCACTGTTACTGCACTGTAGCGTGCACAATAACCAGCAGTCACTTTTCTGTCACAGCTTTTTACAGCTGTCAAGTTGACCTGTACTTTTATCTGTGAGCCCGGTAGGGGATCAGGTCCTTCAGCTGGTCCCTCCAAGTATAGCAGTGCATAGTCCTGAATTTCTGGAGTCAGAGATGACAGGTGATACTGTTTATATATCAGGTCCTCAATCTGGTCCTTCATATAAAAGTTTGTTAGATCATCAAAATAGAATACAAGTCATCACAAGCGTTGTTGGTTTTCACCTCCAAATTTCAAAATTTAACGGAAAAGAGCATGTAGGTTTGCACTTAAGAAAATAACCTTCCAATTGAGGCTCAGATCTATAATATTGAAGACAACGCAAGAGATTGGAGACCCCACCATGGTTGCAAACACCGGTTGCAAGTCGTCACGGGATCGCCCCGCCAAGTTACTCCACCAAGCCACATTGGTGGAGTAAAATGGTTAAGGGAAAGACACTTATAATGACCCTTAAAGGTGCCATCTGCTATGTTGAAAATACCCATGTCCAAGCCGCCCCCTCCTTCATAGTGTATTGTTCATAAAAATTATCAGTTAAATAAACACAATTGGGCTTAACTCCAGGAAATTGAGAAGCTTGGACTGACAGAGATGCATTAGCACCCAAAAAGAGAGCCCTATCCAGGAACAAAAAAGGAGGGGGGTGTTGTGTCTTATTATTCATGTGAATTACACTCGCTTTATCCAGCTCAACCATTATCTTGTCATATGTGCTTGGTCAACGGTCAAAGAGGTTTAAAATATAGATTTTGAACAAGTTAAAATGTTTGGATAATAAATTATTAAATTTGTGGACCGGTATGACAAAGTGGCACAAGTATAGGTGCCATTTAGGCCTTTTTTGCCAAAATAAAAGATTATGAAACCAGAAAAGCTAAATGAAGGTAATTTGATGGGTGGAAGGGAGGAATTAGAGTTTAAAGGGTATTAATGTATGTTTCAGAATATGTGGGAATATTTGGAGGTCTAGAGTATGATACTTTTTGAATATTTGATATAATCGTGAAAGTGAGTTTTACAAATTGGAACTTTCGCAATTATTTTTCTCCTTCTTTTTTCCTTTTGAGCCAAAAATTAGTGCCTTAGGCAAAATGATAACAATATTATTCCTCTGCGTAGGTATTAGTATGAATGATCAAATGCCAACTTGGAATTGCCGAAATTGCGAAGGATTTAACTTACTTTTCACATCACATGCGACTATCTATAAGCTTATTGGATGGCTAGCGGATTACTATTTTTATAATTCGATAACCGTTAAGCCGAATCGTTAAGCGTAATCATCCGCTCGATCCGTCCGCTAAACACTTATAATATAAAGCCAGAAGAAAAATGAAAAAAGGAAATTAAGCACTGGTGTGAATACATCCTTCTCAAATTATGCTTCTTCAAGCGTTGACTTCAAAAACAAACAAGAAGGCAATGTATAATTAGTCTAATTCAAAATACGATGCTCTGCATTTTATTAACCAGTGGTTAATTACAGCAAAAATCAGTCAAAATGCTACAGCTGTTTTAGATATACTTTTCCATAGCAATTGGACAAATAATATTGTTGTCACAGAGACGACTTAGTAAAGGAAAAAATATATGAAAGCAAAGTCGTTGAAGGAAAAGAACAAGTTGCTATTATTATAGTAGTTGTAGATCGCTATAAATACAAATACGAAATTAGTGTAATCACTGATACTCTCCAACATATCCATTATTGTTACTTACTCAACAAAAATTACAAGGAAAATCAATGGGAAGACAGAATCAGAATACAGATCGAGGTAAACAACATTTCAGCCATCCCCACATCTTGAAACCTGTCAATCCAGTTGAAGTTGAAACTCTCACTTGCAATGCTTGTGAGCAACCAAATAATAGTAATAAGCCTTTCTATGGCTGCAACACTTGCCAATATTTCCTGCATGAGAACTGCTTCAACGCTCCTCGTTGTCTCAATCATTCATCTCATCCTTCTCACCCCTTGACTCTTCTCCCAAATCCAACTTACTCGAGTCGTATGTATACGTGCAATGCTTGTGGCTCTGCTGGCAATATTGGATCTTGCTTTAGTTGTGCTTGTTGCGAATTTGATATTCATTTGCAATGTGCTTCTTGTCCAAGCTCATTACTTGTTGACAAACACCCACATCAATTGGGGCTCCACTTCGGTTCTCCTTACCAAGATAAGAATACCGAATATGTTTGTGATATCTGCAATGTCATAATGAACAGAGAAAGTTGGTTGTACTATTGCGCTGGTTGTGATTTTGGATCCCACTTGCAATGTGCGATTAGTCCTGAAGTTGGTGTTTTCCCTAGACAGCAACGTCCAAGTCCCTCTCCAAATCCAAATTCAAATCCAAATGCAAATCCAAATCCAACAGTGGAAACGATTAATTCAGTAAATGAAGCTCATGAGCAGATTCTTGCAGCTCAACTTCGTGCTCAGATTGAGGCACGAGGAAGAGAGGCTGCTCTGGACATATTCAGGACACCAAGAAGATATTACATCTAATTAACTGTATCGTGATCATCAAAATGCATCCGCGTTGACGTTCCGTTTTAATTCCAAAAAAGAAAAAATGCTTTTTTCAGTTGTTGTTATGTTAATTTGTTTTCGAATACTCTTCGTTTTAGTTTGTCTCTGTTCGCTGATGATCAGTTTCTCCATTTTACTTACGGTTTCTATGTTTATCTATATATTACAACATATTTGATTTTCGCGTTTCTGTTCCTTTTGTTAGATAAAAATTAGTGCCTTTGTCTGATCAATGATATGACCATATCATTCCTCAGTCCTCACGTTATCAAAAAGTGATCCCCCCGAAAAAAAATTATTGGATCGATTTAATACCAAAGCTGCATCACTAGCATCGATCTGTCATAATGTAGGAAGGAATAGAGGGGTGGAAAAGAAATCAATGAATATTTAGAAACAAGCATTGATGACTTGAAGAAAAAATCTAATTCTTGCATTGATGTCGTATAGTAAATTGAAGAGCGGGATGCTCAAATTTTAATAGGACAACTAAATAAAGATTTAAAAAAAATAAGTTTAAAGTAGTTTAAATACATGTTCATGTAAGCATTAAATTAATGTCACATAATTAATGATTTTGTCAAGCTAGAACAAATAATCAGGGGAATTTATGCTATATACCTAAGTTTTAGCCGAAGATAATGGGCACATAACAAACTCTTCATTATTAATCCGCATATAGCAATCCCTATACTATTAACCACTGTATAAACAATTCTTTATTTATCACCACATAAACAGCCCTACATGATAGTCTTGTACATAAGCGGAGCTAGCCCTTTGCTTACGGGTTTGGTTGACCAGTAATTTTAATCCAAACCTTGTAGTTGTCAAATGAAATTTAATAAATATGTATAAATTATTAATTTAGAACCAGTAACTTAAAAGAACTAGAATCTTGAACCCATAAAATTCAAATCTTTACTTCGCCTCTAATCCTGCATAACCAGTATGTGATTGTGAACCAAACAAACCCCTAAGACGATTTGATGAGTAGAATGGAGGAAATTAGACTTAATGCAAAGGAGACTGGTTATGATCATAGCAACCATCCCTAGCCTCAAAAGTATTTAAATATGGACTTTCCGATCCTTGTTTCATTAATCTCTAATATAGATGATCAAGATAAAGAATTCATAATCTGTTTAAGGGTCTCTAGATAAGTGTAAAGAGGCGTTAAAGGAAAAATCTTCATATGAGTTCAAATTCTATAGCTTAATTATACTTACGGTTAGAGCCTTAGAGGGTGTTTGGCTAAGCTTATAAGCTAGTCAAATTGACTTACAAGCACCTTCTTGCTTATCTACGTGTTTGGAAACACCTTAAGTGCTTATAAGCTAAAATTAGTCATAAGTCATAAGTTGGTCACTCCCAACTTATGGTTTTTCAGCTTATAAGCACTTTTAGTTTGACCAACACTTTTATTAATTTATCCTTAATAATATTTTATAATTCACAAAATACTTTTTTCCAAAATAAATTTCTTGACTTTCTCTTTATTCCATATTTCATGTTAATTATTTTCTATACAAAGAATTTTTTTTAATTTATAATCTTTTGAAAAAGATTCAAGGGTATTTTAGACATTTTAATAAAAGAATACTTATGAGCACTTTTTTATTAGAACATCAACTGTTTATTACCAGTTTCAGCACTTAAATTTGTTTTTTCAGCACTTCAAGCTTATGCGCTATTTACAATCAGCTAATCTAAATGGGCTCTTAGTTGACTCAATTCAAGAGTAAAATATGTATGTGAAATCTTATTGAAGTGACGTCCAACTATGAGAAGATCGGTAACGCCAGTAAGAGGAACGGTCAAATTAGAGATTGAAAATCAGGTAAATATATTTCTTTTAATTATCAGTCAAAGGCAGACATATGATTGTTCGTCTGGCAAAGCTAATTTTGAGATAGTTGCATTAATAAAACTCTAACTTTCAGAAGATGAATACAGATTAGAACAAGTCTAAATGGATTATTAGTCAGAAATACGATATTGATGCCAACTTGAAAGAGCAAAAAGTCTAACAGTACTGTTACCAACAAGTTCCATGAACCTCAATACAGTTGACTTCCCAATTAAGAAATTTACTATTTATATGATAGTTGTTGGGCTAAACTACTTTAATGATTCTCTTAAGATGGTGTCCTATTGTTCGTTTTGGATCAAACTCGCATGGTTTTCTCCAAAAGGCTTCACATCATTAGAAGATCCATGCACCTGATACGTACACTCCAAATTTAGCTAGCAATATGTTACTTTCTTCGTATACCCAACAACAGTATTATACTCGGCCACCTATAAAGGCTCAGAGAGCTAAGCGAGAGAAGGAAATGGAAAAGGAAATTAACTTCAGAAAACAAACAAGTAGACAGCGTTTAATCTAAGTCAAAATTCAAAGATGCTCGCATTTTGTACATAACTATATATGTAATATAGAAAGAAGAAAAGAGAGAGATTCTTTTAGCCATTTTGGATAATAGCTAAGTCAGTCAATATGCTACAGATGTTTAGATATGTTTTTGAATAGCAATTGGCCAAATTATATTGTAGTACGACTTAGTAAAGGGGGAAAAAATAAAAGCAAAGTCGTCGAAGGAAGAACGTGGCCAAGTTATTATAGCAGTTAATTAATGTCTATACATAGCAACTAAGAATCAGTTTAATGTCTATAAATAGAAGTAACTACGAATCAGTGTAATCACTAAACTTGCTACCTCTCCAATATATCCCTAATAGAACAAAATTACAAGGAAAATCAATGGGAAGACGGAATCGGAGTACAGCTTCAACAAGTCAAGGTAAACAACACTTCAGCCATTCCCACATATTGAAACCTATCAATCCAGCTGAAGTTGAAACTCTCACTTGCAATGCTTGTGAGCAACCAAACAATAATAAGCCTAATTTCTACGGCTGCAATAGCTGCCAGTATTTCCTCCACGAGAACTGCTTCAATGCTCCTCGTTTCCTCGATCACTCATCTCATTCTTCCCATCCTTTGACCCTTCTCGCAAGTTCAACTTACACAAGTCGTTCCTATACTTGCAAGGCTTGTGGCTCTGCTGGGAATGGATTTTGCTTTTGCTGTGCTTGTTGCGAATTCGATATTCACTTGCAATGTGCATCTTCTCCGAGCTCTTTACTTGTTGACAAACACCCGCATCAATTGGAGCTCCTCTTTGGTTCTCCTTTCGAAGATAAGAATATCGTATATAGTTGTGATGTCTGCAATGTAACAATGAAGACGGACGATTGGTTGTACTATTGTGCTGGTTGTGATTTTATGTCGCACTTGCCGTGTACAATTAGTCCTGAAGTTGGTGTTTTCCCCAGACAGCAACCGCATCCAAATCCAAATCTAAATTCAAATTCAAATCAAGATCAAAATCCAAATCCAAATCCAAATACAAATTCAGCAGTGGAGATGATAAATGCAGCTAATGAAGCACATGATCAGATTATTGCAGCTCAAATTCGTGCTCGGATTGAGGCACAAGGAAGAGCGGCTGCTCTTTCACTCTGGGATTGA
Organism: Nicotiana undulata; assembly: GCA_005239495.1. Classification (NCBI taxonomy): domain Eukaryota; kingdom Viridiplantae; phylum Streptophyta; class Magnoliopsida; order Solanales; family Solanaceae; genus Nicotiana; species Nicotiana undulata. Next base: position 28,668 of record MDKH01154014.1, on the reverse strand, counting down.
GTGGCCCACCATCGTCACCATTTAATTCATCCGCTTTGAAGACGTTCAGTTTCAATTTCTTGCAAAAATTAATGCTTTGTTGTTGTGTTCTTTCTCTTTCGAGTATTCTTTTTTAACTTTTGTATCGTTGATGATCAAGTTTGTCCATTTCCTTTACGGTTTCTCTGTTTATCTATGACAATGTCTGTTTGATTTTCGAGGGTTTGGTTCTTTTTGTTGGGTAAAAAATTAGTGCCTTTGTTAGTACAGTAATATGAGCATATCAGTCCTCACGTCATGAAGAGCGATCCTTTAAAAAAATTACTAACTGGATCAATTTATAGAGATTTAAGAAAAGAAAAAACAAGAATAATGTTGAGAAGTTCTTGCAATGGAAAAATTGTAAGTTCTAGAAAGTGCGAGAATGAGAGGAAGACTGAAATGAAACTCCTTATGTTATTGGCCTTCGAGGAGGAAAATGAATAGTAGTACAAAAGCTAGTAAACTCCTCTATTAATATTTGTACAACTAACTCTAAGTGGTTACAACTAACTATACTTAATACATAAATAGATGGGACCCACTATACTCAACACCCCCTCAAGCTGAGGGATGAAATACATCTTTCATGCCCAGCTTGCCTAATAGGTACTCATGTTGTGGCTTGCAAAGACCCTTAGCTAACAAATCTGCCAGTTGCTTTGTTGTTCTGATATGTCGTGTTTGAATTAAGCCACGTACAATCTTTTCTCTCACAAAAAGGTAATCCATATCAATGTGTTAAGTTCTTTCATGAAAGATAGGATGAAAAGCAATTTGTATAGCAGTTTTACAGTCACAATGAAACTGTATAGGTGCACTAGATCAATTGAAGAGCTTTGTTAGCCACACCACCTGTGCTACAGTTGAGGCCATACTTCGAAATTCAGCTTCAACAGAGCTTTTAGACACAATTCCTTATTTTTTGGACTTTCAAGATATCAATGCTTCACCAAATTTCACTGCATAGCCTGTCACTAATCTCATGGTCTCCACACAAGCACCCCAATCAAAGTCACAATATGCAACTAACTACTTGCATGCCTTAGCAGGCATAAACAGCCCAAGGCCAAATGTAGTCTTGATATACCTTAGTACTCTTAGGGCAGCCTCCATGTGAGACACCTTAGGTGCATGCATGTATTGGCTGAATACTTGAACCACAAAGGCAATATCAGGCCTTGTCATGGTCAAGTACAGCAGCATGCCAACTAGCCTATGATAGCTTCCTTTGTCTTCAAGTTCCTTATCCACTAAGGTATTATCATTTGGTATCTCCTTGTCATATTCAATGAATGTGAGCTTATGATTGAATTCTAAAGGTATATCTGCTGGCTTTCCACCTGCTAGGCCAAGCTCTGACACTAGTTCTAGAGCATATTTCCTTTGACACATTACTATGCCTTCCAGAGATCTAGAAAATTCAATACCAAAGAAGTATTTGAGTTCACCAAGATCTTTCATCTTAAATCTCTCTTGCAAACTTTTCCTGACTTGTTTGAACGATACTAGACTACTTCTAGTTACTAGGATATCATCCACATAGACTAAGATGACAATTAGTTTTGGGTCTACTTTCTATGTAAAAGAGAATAATCATAGTGAGATTGAACAAAGTCCGTATCCACCAATGCTTTAGTTAACTCCAGATTTCATTGCCTAGGAGCCTATTTCAACCCATACATTGAATTATGTAGTTTGCATACCTGCTGACACTCCCCCTAGCTTAAAATCCATCAGGAATATGCAAGTACACTTCCTCTAGAAGATCTCCTTGAAGAAAAGCATTGTGAACATCCATCTGAAACACATACCCGCCAGAAGCAGCAACTAAGGCAACTATAGCTCTAACAATGACCATTTTAGCTACTAGGGAAATCGTTTCTGCATAATCCTATCCTTCCTGTTGACTATAACATTTATCCACCAACCTTGCTTTATACCTTTTCACCTAATCTGAGGATTTGTATTTGACTTTAAATACCCACTTACAGCCTATAGGAACCTTCCCATGAGGCAGGGAAACATTGGACCAAGTGCTCTTTTCTTCAAGAGTAGTGATCTCAGCCTGCATGGTCTCAACACACTTAGGGTCTTGACTGGCTTCTGAGAAGGACCTAGACTCTACAATGGCTGAGAATGCAGCCAGAGAGGATCTGTAGCTAGAAGACAGGTGAACATAGGCCACATGATTGGTCATAGGATAGAGGCAAGTTAGTTTCTTTGGTAGAACCACATAGTCTACTAACCACACAAGTGGTTTAGTAAGTATGAAGGACTTCTTAAGTGTCACATGATGGTCAGATACATGCTGAGGTAGTTCACAGGCTGATGCAGAAGGAGATACATGTGTGGACAGATGAGAGTGATCTCAGAGAGAAAGAGAGAGCTATTGTACAAGGAAGCTACGTACACATTTTCGAACTGAAAGCGAGATCTTGCAGGAGTGTGAGGAGCTGAAGTAGTGTCAGCGATATCAACATTGTTCAGACTTGGAGATACTGATGATAAGGAAACATCACTAGGTAAAAACTGATTGAGCTGGTTACTCCACAAACTCCAGTACAGGAATTAAAGGAGATGCACCTGGAGACATATGTTTGAATGGGAACAACTCTTCCTTGAAGACAATATCCCCACTGACAAAAAATATTTTGAATCACAAGTCATAGAGAACATAACCCTTCTGGGAAGAGGAATAGCCCATGTGCACTGATCTCGGCCAAACCCACACCACAATTAAGTAGTGAGGTGGTCGATGCAATAATAACCTAACGAAGGTTGGGATCGAATCCACAGGGAGTTAGAATAAGGATTAGGTGTATATCTAGTTTGATTATATGTTTGACCCAACTTACACTTCCACGATATTGATTGGTGTTCTATATCTACTTTGTTCTATTATATGCAAGTATAAAACTAAGGGACAATATTTTTGGTTTTGAGTTATTTTTCCAATGATAAAAGGATCTATGGTCGTGACTTCCACCTAGGTGGTTACCTAATGGGTTGTAAATTCTAGGGAAAGTTTGATTGATCGGGGTCGTAATACAGCAATCACACCCGGGTTCTCACTCTATACCTATCGGTAGTTTAAGTAATTTTTCCCAATTTGGCTTCCTCAAGTCCAAATGGGTAATGCACAATACAAGTGATAATAGCTCAAGTCGGGTCTTACTATCTCTAGATTCAACCCTTTAATTGGGGCTATCAATTTCTTGAGTTCACCCCCATTTTCTTGTTAGCCAAGTTTTCCTAGACTTAGTCTCTCTTTCTCAAGTAGAGACTAAGTCAATTAGGCATGAATCAATGTTTGCAAACACTAATTCTTGAGTTCAAGCAAGAACTAAGCTAAATATCACTAACCCAATCACAAACAAGCCCTAATTCAAACACCCATTACATACCCACACTAGGGTTGGGTCACAACCCTAGCTAGAAATTTTAGCTACTCATGAAAAATACAGAAATTAAAGAAGAAATAAAGATATAATCTATAATAATTAATTGTGGGGTTAAAATCTAATGTTTGGAGACAAATCTAGTACAAAATTACTTAAATCAGTAAATAAAAACGGCTCAGGTGCTCTTACAAAATAAAACTTAACCTAAAAATGATAAAAAGACCTATTTATACTTAGCTGAAAATATCTGACAAAAATGCTCCTGCGAAGGTTTTGCGGCGGTATAATTCTGAGTGCGGTCCGCACTCTGAGCTTGATTGGTCAACAGGGCCTTCTGCGGTCGCATAAAAGTGAGATACGGTCGCACTTCATCTAGTTGTACGGACCGCACATTTCCGAGTGCGACCGCACACTTGGCTTGAACTCGTATATGGACTTGACTTGTGGACCGCACAAAAGTGAGTGCGGCCGCACCCTTGGCTTCTGCGGCCGCAGAAAAATCGTGCGGACCGCATATCTTCAATTGGCATTCTATGGATCTCTTCTTATGTGGCGTAATAGTGAATGCGTCCGCACACTGGCTTCTACGGCTGCACAATAATTGTGCGGTCCACATGGCTTCAATAGCTCAAAATCCCAACTCTCTAGATCTCTCTTTTGCGGCGCACCCAAATTATGCGGTCCGCATACTATGAAGCTACTTTGACAGGAATCCTTCATTGTTTGTGATCGCACACAGTATTGTGCGATCCTCACTCTAAGCACTTTTGCCCTGTTTTTGCCCTTGTCCAATTTTGACTCCTTTTTTAGTTGATTCACTTTTTGGCTCATTTCCCAATATTCCTGCAAGAAAGCTCATTTCATTAGTTCTCGGGGATACATTTAAGCATTTTCGAGCTAAAACCCAAGTAAAGGAGGGCAAATAAGCGGTCAAAATCCCTACTTATCATGCACAACAAGAATTGCTCTAGGACATAATTTATCTCTTTTCTTCACCTGAGTAGCATAACAAAGACTTCCAAATGCCCTCAGATGTTGCAGATATGGATTCCTTTGAAAGAGTTTCTCAAACGGAGATCTGCCTTGTAGTAAAATAGTAGGCAACTTGTTCAGGAGAAATATTGCAGTAGAGACACACTCTCCCCAGAACTTGAAAGGCATGTAAGCTTGAAATCTAAGATCTCTAGCCATATCGAAGATGAACCTATGTTTTTCTCCACAACCCCATTTTGTTGAGGGTGTTAGAGTATATTTATTTCATTATCTATTGCTTGTTTATATTTATTGTAATTATCTCTTGCACTTGTAATTATCCCCTACCATCTCAGTTGTTATCCCTTGTAGTTATCTCCTTTACTTTGTAACCTATATATACTTCAAACATATATCAATGATAAATACGAGACAATGATTGGCTTCACAAATTCTTCTCTGTTATCTTATTATTTCACATGGTATCAGAGTCAGGCCCATCCCAATTATTGTCACCAATGTTGGGCTCCCATTTATATTTTTCACGCTCCAGTTTGAAGGCCTGGGTGTGAGGGGGGTGTTGAGTTGTCCCACATCGAAAGGATTTGAGGTCCTTGGTCTCGTTATATAGTCTTGGGAAATCCTCATCTCATAAGCTAGCTTTTGGGATTGAGTAAGGCCCAAGGTCCATTTATCATGGTATCCGAGCCCTAAAAGTATTCCTCTCCACGCTTCTTACTATGTATATTGTTCCTGTCACGTTTTCCTCCTTCACTTTTCCCACACTGGTCATCACGTCTACCCATTCTTCTGGTGTTAAACTTACACCAAAAAAGTATTTGGCATGGAAAACTCAATTTATTCCTCTTCTAAACTACCAAAATCTTCATGCGTTCATCAATGTGACTACTTCCGCTCCAACCATCACTATTGCATCTTCCACTGATCCCACCCTTCAAGTTCCCAACCCAGACTTTGACACATGGTTTCGCAAGGATCAAATGCTTCATTCCTTGTTGCTTGCTTCTTTAGCTGAAGAGATTTATCCCTATGATAGGTTATAAGTACCTTTGTTTTATGTTTTGATGATGTAACAAACTTACTGTCAAGAATCAGATAAGGAACCTGATACACGTCCTCAAGAACTTAAAGATCAACAAGTCTCCAGTTGGGGACACAGTTCAACTCTTTAGAGTCAAAGAAACAACAGAGGTAACAGATAGCTACCAGTTCCCGAGATAAGGAACCTGATACACGTCCTCAAGAACTTAAAGATCAACAAGTCTCCAGTTGGTGACACAGTTCAACTCTTCAGAGTCAAATGAACAACAGAGGGAACAGATAGCTACCAGTTCCCGAGGTGATCGTACAGGTCAACTCTTCACAGTTGTAAAGTTACTGCCTGCACATGCTACAATGCAGAAACAGTGCAACAATCAACTTTATGGGGAATGCTCTTTACCTAACTTGCTTGCATCATCCAAGTGATGCCACAAATAAGATATTAACATCAAGCAAAGGAAAAACAAATCACTTGCACATTCAAGAACTCATCAAGCATTCTCTCAAGTGTGTGTCAATCTTGCAAGTGATTCTCAAGGGCATCAAGAACAAAGAACAACACAACCAAGGACCAGATCCAAAGATTGAAGATATCTTAAGTCCTTAGGTTTGTTGAGTCTTTGTTATTTGTTCTTCATTTGTAACTTGATCTTTTGTAAATCATAAACCCTTGTGTTTGTGTCTTGGCTAGAGTTAGTCATGTTGTAAAGTCTTTGTAATAGAGTTATTACAAAGTGGCTTGTATAGTGTTGTTACAAGTTAGTGAGTGGTTAAGTCTTTGGAATAGAGTTATTACAAAGTGGCTTGTAATGGTGTAGTAACAAGTTAGTGAGGGATTAAGAGGTTAATTCCTAGGTTACAATAGGTTGTAATCTAAAGATTGCTCAGTAGTGAAGTTGAAATCCTACAAGGGTAGGTTGTGGTTTTTAATCCCGTTGAGCTGGGAGTTTTCCATGTAAAATTCCTCTGTGTTCTTTATTTATTGTCGATTTACTGCAGGAAAACATAGAGAACCTGGTTTCCTATACTGTTTGGTTTTACAGTATGTTGCTTACAGTGGGAACTGATAGAGAACCGAGTTCTCTATACAGTTTGGTGGACGCTTAGTTTTTTATCAATTGGTATCAGAGCAGGTTTTTTCTAAAAGGTTAACACCTAGAAAGGATCCTCATCATGACTGCTCCACCAAACTTCGAGGAAGGACGATCAACCTATAGATCCCCAAGATTCAACGACAAATACTATGGTTGGTGGAAAACAAGAATGCATGACTTCATTATGGCTGAAAACTCCGAGCTTTGGGATGTGATTTGTGATGGTACCTTTGTCCCTATGAAGGTTGTTGGAGAGGGGACAAAGACTGTTCCAAATACAAGAAAAGAATAAATGGTGCTGACCGAAAAACTGTTGAGAAGAACTTCAAGGCGAAGAAGATTCTTGTGTGTAGTATTGGACCTGACGAGTATAAGCGTATCTCGACATGTGAATCTGCCAAGGAAATCTAGGAAGCTATTCAAATGTCTCATGAAGGGACTACTCAGGTAAAGCAATCCAAAATAGATATGCTGACAACTAAGTATGAACTCTTTAAAATGAAAGAGTACGAGTAAGAGATGCATACCCGCTTCACCTCCATAATCAATGAGTTTCATTCACTTGGTGAAATCATTCCAACCAACAAGTTGGCCCGGAAGATACTCGTGTTCTACCAGGTTCCTGGGAGAGCAAGGTTAATGCTATCACTGAAGCCAAAGACCTGCAGAAGCTGACTATTGACGAGCTTATTGGAAATCTCAAAACTTATGAGGTGAAGAGAAAGAATGATATCGAAATAAGAGAGCCTAGGAAGGAGAAGAACCTGGTTCTCAAGGCTGCCAACAAGGATTCAAGTGGTGATGAATCCTACATTGAGTATCTCACTCAAAGATTCCAAAAGATGATTCGAAAAAATGGTGGGATTCCAAGGAAAGGAAGTTCCAGCGGGAATTTCAAAGGAAATGATTGTTGTCATAAGTGTGGAAAGCCCTGCACTTCATTAAAAACTATCCTCTTCATAAGAAGGATCATTACAAAGCCAACACCAAAAAGGCGGATGAGAGGAACCAGGTTCCTGACAAAAGATTCAAAAGAAAAGACGCCGCTAACAACGTTGTGAAATAGGCTCTTGCTGCATGGGGAGACTCTTCCAAAAAATTCGGAGAAGATGATGGGCAAGGTGACATATCCACGATGGCAGTGGAAAGTGAAGCAGCTGAGTATGACTCTATTTTTGCCTTGATGGCGCAGTCTGATGATGATGGAGATGACGACGATGATGATGAAGTAAACCTTCTGGATGTTCAAAGAAATTTGAAATCCTACTCTCAAAAGAAGTTTATATCTTTGGAAAATATTTTAATTGATGCTTATCACAGTCTCATTAATGATAAAAATGCGCTAACCACGAAACTAGGAGAAATAAAACACGAGAGAGATGATCTAATGGTGGTTGCAGTTGATCTAAAAGAGACCATTGAGAGTTTAAAAAGGGAAAAAGATACCTAGACTGAGAGAATTGCAAACATAGATCACGAGAGAGATGACCTATTAGTAGTAGTTGTAGACCTAAAGGAAACAATTGAGGAACTAAGAAAGAAAAATAGGCATGTGAACACTCAAAAGGGAAAGGAAGTTGCAAGTGAGGCACACCTTAAGCTTGAAAATGAGTTAATATCAGTGAATCTAATTTGTGTGTCGAGCTTGAGAAAAACAAACAACTTCAGGAAGAACTAGGAAGAGTGAAAAATGATCTTGAAAAATCACTTAAGTGGACCTGGTCCTCTGATGTTATCACTGCCTTGTACACAAACAATGGGGGAAACAGGCAAGGAATCGGGTTCCAAAGGGAAAAAACTCCCTACAACCCTCATAGAAAGTACGTTACTATACCTGACAATTGGCTTTGCACTCACTGTGGAAACACTGGGCACTTTAAAGAAATGTGTAAAGCCAGAATTCAGTCTCAACAGAAAATAAAGTTTTTGCTGAAAAAGTAAATGCTGCTAGGGAACCTGGTCCTTCACATAAAAAACGTATAATGCATGCTTGGACCAAAAGAGCCTTCTTTCACCTGTTTCCTCATTACAAGGGACCCAAACTTGTTTGGGTTCCTAAGTCTAACCCTTGATTTTCTTGTGCAGTGAACAGTGAAAGGGAGAAGTCAACAGTGATACATGGATAGCGGCTACTCAAAGCACATGACTGGAAGTACAAATGATTTTGTTTCACTGAAAGCCCTGCAGGGAGGGAGTGTATCTTTTGGAAATGGCAGGAAGGGATACATTCTGAGAATAAGAAAGATCGGAAAGTATCTTTCCCACTCTATTAAAAATGCGTACTACGAGAAGGGGTTGAAATATAGCTCGCTGAGTATTTCCCAACTCTGTGACAAGGGTAACAAAGTGGAATTTGTATCTAAAATATGCACAGTCAAAAATCTTGTGACTGGTGAAGTGATGTTAGTGGAAAAGATACACAAATATCTATGTTGCTAACTTTGAGTCCTTGCGAAATGGGGATCTTAGTTATCTAAGTGTTGTTGATGATAATGCTGAGCTATGGAACAGAAGGTTGGTGTAACGAAACAGAGAAATAGACACTTCTAGATATTTTCTTAGTGGTATTAATTTTATATTTTGGTTATTAGTTTACTTATTATTAATTGAGTCTTGTACTTATTTTTATTTTAGTCCCTACAAGTGGCCATAGGATTAGTTGCCATGTGTCCCATTTGATATAAGCCTTGGCTTTTTATTTTCGTGTATTTTCCTTTTGGTAGCTATGTGGAATGAAAAATCAAATTTTATCTTCTTTTTCTCTGTTTTCTTTTCCTTGCTTTCTTAGTTCATTTTCATGGCTATTCCCGTTTGGGAATCGCTACAATTGGTATCAGAGCCGACGATTGTTGGTTGTTCATCGGATAGACAGAAAACTATGGATTCCGCTAGAGCACAATATCAGTTGGAGCATCAGATTCAAGCCTTTATGGCTAGATCGAACAAAAAAATTCAGCATTTAGAAGAACGATATCGTCATCTTTCCAGGACCTTCCATAATTCATCAAATCAGTATGAGGCTCAAAGATTGGAGAGTGGGCAAGGGATTTCTGACGGCCCGTACGCAAATCATTAGTATGTCAGTGCAAATACACATTGTTATCGAGAATCCTCTGGAGTTGAGCGGTACCATGAAAATCTATATGCATACACTTACTTTCATCCATATTACACACCAGATCTGAGTTCAAATCCCTATGGCGTTGAGTATTACAATGGTGATTCGCGAACTTGTCCTTACCAGCTTCCATATGCTTATCATTTTGATGGTAACTATCCGGGTTCCTATTTTGTTCAGTTGGGTAATGTTTATGTAGTGTTAGTGACAGCAGCTCCGACTACTCCTACATACAGAGATGAACAAACAGTGTTGACAAAATTCAACAAGAACAGGAAGAAGAGAGGATACCTTAATGCCTGTAGTGGCCGTATCGAAAAACACAAGAAACATCCTGGAAGTAAATGAAACGCCGGTAAAATGCGCCACCTTGGAATCCTCTTCGACGAATACCATCAAAATTACTCCGGAAAAGTGGGTAAGACATATTTTCACAAACGCATCAGCTTGTTTAGAACATCCTCTCTCTGCAACAACGTTGAAGTACATGAGGATGAAGAAAAAACTTTTGTTAACTGTGATGCATGTGCATTGCTGGAAATTGAAGTTAAAGAGGAAGGAAGTTCAGTGGAAGACCAAGTGCTTGGTGAAAGTTCTCACACAAATGAAACTTTGGAAATTAGCCCTAATGAGATCACAACGTGCAATGTAAGTCCCGTGATTCCATTTTTCACCAAATACGTTCTTGCCTTTACCATTGAAGACCAAAATGCTTTGAAACTGGAAGATAAAGGTGAGGAAAATCTATCACCGCTAGAAAATGAAGGTGTTGAAGCTTATGAAAACAAGGTATGCATAATGTTTGATGAATGTCCTCAAAGGGATGAAACTGAAATACAAGCTGAGTTTTGTTCAGCAAGAACAAAGAAGGATAGTAATTAATCGGAATCATTGACTTGGTCCGAGGTACACAATCTTCTCCGGGCTTGCAACGGAAACTTGGATACCACTACATTGATCGAAAATCTCACCAGAGATTCTGCTAGTTCAACTCAAATTTTCCTTTCGATGGTTTTGTTTGGACCTATTTTCTATTATCGGAATGAAGAGTCATATCATCAATAAATATTTCTATTCGCATTAGCTACTATTTAGTTTGATAATTGTAGCGACCATTTGATTATTGAGATGTTGGGACTTCTTAACCACCATAAGTTTGCACTTGTTATTTTCTTGTTATTCACTGTTTGGCGTACTGTTAATTGGGGATTTTATCTTGATCATAATACTGCCTTGATCAGTGTTGTTACAATGCAATTGGAATGGACTGATGTTTTCTTGAGTGGTGGTGTTTATCCTTATGCAATGGCTCTTCCCACGTTCGATTCACTGAGATTCTCTACCTTCGTTGTGAATGAGTATGTGGATGGATCAATTTTTGGGGAGCTTCTGATGAGGTTATTTCCATCTATAGTAGTATTTTCTGTGGTTCAATTCTTCATAAGAAATAATATCTTATCTCGGATTTCTATTAAGGGTGGTACCATGAGAAAGGCCAAACCAAAAAATTTCAAAAATAGTACATTGGTGCTAGTTTTTAGCAAAAATTTTGAGAAGTTGGCCACCTTCATGAGGGAGTTACTTCTCTTAAAGGAAGTTCTATGGCCATTATATATTTCAATTCATGCAAAGGAGTTACTCATTGGAACCATAAAATTCTCTATTTTCTTTCTTGGCAATGGGATGAGAAGAGCATATTAATTTTATCAACACTTAGGTGTACTTGGGTGTCATGTTCTCTTCAGTTCTATTGGGAATTGAACATAAGAAAGTTTGGTTGATTGTAATGATGGTATTGAATATCTTGCTATATGTCACAACTGTACATGTCAATGGTCATCCTATTGAAGAGGGTGCGATGGGAGAAATGCAATTTAGTGCTTCTTGGAGTGTTTACAAGGGGATTTTCTACTCATTCTGTTCATTGCTGGCTTTATTTCTTAAATACCCTGTGAACTCTACTGAAAGTTTGAAGGCTTTGGAGTGTGGAATAATATACTCCAGTTTGCACGTCTTTATTCAATATCTCTACTTTTACATCTTTAAACTAAATGAACAAATTGTCTTTGAACATGGAGGAGGCATATTATTTGTTGGGTCAATATATAAAGACAATGATGATTTCCTTGAGGTGTTGCTAATTCTGAGTTATCTTGGTTGTGATACATTTGAAGTGGAGTTCTTGGTGAAACATATTATGTTGTGGCGTTCTTGCATTTGGAACTTAGATGAAAACCTGATAATCCTTAATTCTTTTGTTGGAGTTCGTTTTTCCTATTTGAGCATTTCATTGGAAGATCTTAATAATGGCGATATTAGGATAGCTGTGGACTTCCTGGCAATTTTATTGAAGAGGTATGAACTATTTCCAGAATATAAAGGAAGAGAATTCCATACTGCAGGAGCTCTTGTCAGCATAGTCATGAATCTGTTACTGGACTACATAGATAAATATGCCTTTTATTCAAAGGTGCTTGATCCTGGTAGTTGGGTAGGTAGTGATTACGCTAGTTTCTTGGATCTCCATTCTGATGCATATATTTTTAGCCCAGTTAGTGTAGAAGTGGTGAAAAAAGAGGCTGAGAACTTGGAGTGTCTCCAATATTTTCAAGTGTTCCATTCAATTGCTCTAGGAACTTTTCTAATTTTAGAGATTAGAGAAGAATACCCTGATTGCACGAGCTTCAACAATACTGAGTTGAAGATGGAGGCTGCATATTCAAGAGAGGAAGTAAGAAGTTCCATGATTGAGAAACTGAGCAAGAAGGTCGTGGATGGACATTACCATAAACCTAATTCATTTACTATTACAGAGGTCCATTACAATTATATTGGACAAGATAATATTTCTACCACAGTCAAGGAGATCACTTTATTCAAGAGGTAGCGCAATTGTTGGATTAGTTTGCAAGTTTACTTCACTACTATTCTGGAGTCAAACTAATGCAGTAGTACCTAATTTTGTTTTTGGAGGTTATCAAATCCCAAATTGTGGTTCTCTACAGTTTTCAAGAGTTTGGAACATCAATCCAATATGTAAACTGATGAGGTTGTTCAAGGAATTCCAAATTTTTATGAACCTTGAGGACAAGGTTCTTTGAAGGGGGATGGAATGTAACGAAACAGAGAAATAGACACTTCTAGATATTTTCTTAGTGGTATTAATTTTATATTTTGGTTATTAGTTAACTTATTATTAATTGAGTCTTGTACTTATTTTGCTTTTAGTCTCTACAAGTGGCCATAGGATTAGTTGCCACGTGTCCCATTTGATAGAAGCCTTGGCTTTTTATTTTCATGTATTTTGGTAGCTATGTAGAATGAAAAATCAAATTTTATCTTCTTGTTTTCTTTGTTTTCTTTTCCTTGCTTTCTTAGTTCATTTTCATGGCTATTCCCATTCGGGAATCGCTACAGTTGGGTCATGCAAGTTTCACGATGCTGAACAAATTGGTCAAGAAGGACCTGGTTCGTGGTCTGCCCAAGTCAAGTTTTAAGGATCACAGGGTGTGTGATGCATGTGTAAAAGGAAATCAAGTCAGATCCTCTTTCAAGCACAAAAAGGAAGTTAGCATCTCAAGGCCACTTGATCTCCTCCATATGGATCTATGTGGACCTATGAGGGTGCCAAGTAGAGGAGGAAAGAGGAATTCAAATCAGATCAAAGACAAGAAACTCACTTGACTTCTCGACCTTTCTTTTTCAAATAGAGCCCAAGACTATCAAGGAAGCATTGAAAGATGCATACTGAATTATAGCTATGCAAGAAGAGCTCCATCAATTTTAGAGGAACAGTGTGTGGAACCTGGTTCAATGACCTGCTGACAGAACTATTATAGGAACCAGGTGGGTATTCAAAAACAAACTTGATGAGTTTGGAAGAACATTTTTAAACTAGACAAGGCTTTGTATTGGTTAAGGCATGATCCCCGTGCTTGGTATGAAAGGTTGTCAAAATTCCTTCTAGAAAATGAATTTACAAGAGGAAAAATTGACAACACTCTCTTTTATGAAGAAACAAGAAAGGAACTAGCTCATTGTGCAGATCTATGTTGATGACATCATCTTTGGAGCAACATTTGACTCTCTCTGTGAAGAATTTGCAAAACTCATGGGAAGTGAGTTAGAAATGAGTGTGATGGGGGAACTGAATTTCTTCTTAGATTTACAAGTGAAGCAAACTCTCAAAGGGACAATGATAAGTTAACAGAAGTACATCAAGAGACCACCAAGAGAATCCTAAGATATCTCAAAGGGATGCAGAACCTAGTCCCTCAATGATTGGCTATGAAAGAAATGTACAGGTAAAATTAGTTAAAAAGTGTTTTTTGGAAAAGTGTAACTCATCTCTATACCGTTACAGGTAGACACACATGACGATTACAGAGCAAACAAGCAACTAATGCATTGCACGTTGGTCAAAGGATGAGGCTTACATTTGCAAAATCTGTCAGGGAACCTGATTCCCTTGACACAGGTTAGTAGTTCCTTTGTACTCTCATGCACAATTTTTGAATGGCTGAAGCGGTGCCACGCCATTAAATTGCCAGTTTCCCTCTTTCCCACTTTTTGAACCTAAGCGTCTCATTTGAAGCGACCCGACTTCCCAAAATTGATACCCATTCCTAACTGGTTCCTCACCCCTATTAAAAAACTCCTCTCACAGTCACTTTCATAATTGTTCACATCAAAGAATCCATAATTCCTCTTTTCTTCTTCAAACAATAAAAAACACTCTTCTTCGACCCACTACACTCCACCATGTCAAAAAATCATTTACAAGAACAGGAAGGTAAAGGAAATATATTGTCAATAGCTGCTGAGGGAACTCTAGTTGGAGGTTAAGAGTTGTATCTGAGTCTTAGGGGGGAATAAAATGGTGCAGAGGTCGAGGGTAGGGAACTGGTGCCTGTCAAAACTTTGGCACCTGACAGTACTACTACGGAACCAATTGAGGTACCTAATCCCTCCGCCCAAGAGGAGCCCTGTGCTTCCACTTGGGATAAAACCCCTGGTTCTCCACAAGAACCCTAGGTCAGTACTGATCTTGCTCCCTCTCCTCATTTCTATGCTGAGCCATTAGCAAGTGTGGTACCTGAGATGCGATCTTTGTCTGAGGAGGAGAATGAGGATAGTGAAGAAGAAGATTATGATAATGTGGCTCTGGCGAGCTTTATTAGTGTTAGGAGTAGAAAGGAACCTCCACATGGGTCGTCGTCTAAGAGACCCATCATGAGTTTGCAAAAAAATAAAATAAAGAAAAGAGTGTAAGAAAATCAATGAAAAGGAAGGTTGATGCCAGTGAGGAACCCGGTACCTCCAAGAAGACCAAGATTTGTGATTCCCAGGATGCTGGCACGGAAAAATTAAATAAATTTTAAATAAAAGGTGTTGTGAGGGTCGTACATGAGGAAGATGAAGGCAAGGAATGCCATTCTCGAAGGTTAGCTCAGTCAGGTTCAGGAGGTACCTGGTTCCAGCAACTCTCAAAGCACAGAGGTTACCTATTTGACAAGAGAAAATGACGACCTCAGGAAACAGTTTGAGGACCTGAAGGAGAGAGTGATCAACGAGAAGGTGTCAGCCAATGCTTGAATGGACATCCTTCTTTGAACCCTTGCCTCATCATCTAGGCCTTTCCCTTCCAGTTCTCTCTAAAACAATGTCCTTTTTCCAAGTGTCAAGTTCTTAGTGTCTATCGTCTGTTTTAGTTCTGATGATGTTTATGACTGGTACTTTTGTTTCTGCTATTTTTCTTTTTTGGATGTGTCTGGAAACAATGGAATTGCTCCCTTCTTAATTATCCAAAATTGATGAAAGCCTCCTCTTTTTGCTATGTATGCCTTGCTCTTATGTTCTGTTTTGAGTCATGTATGTGTGCCCACATGTGGCATTAGTTAACCAAGATGGACTTCTTTTTGCTTAATGCTTGTTAAGGGCATCAAGAAAAAAGAACAACACAATCAAGGACCAAATCCAAAGATTGAAGATATCATAAGTCCTTAGGTTTGTTGAGTCCTTGTTATTTGTTCTTCATTTGTAACTTCTACCCAGCTTACTTAGAAGTATTTTTATAGAAGATCTTTTGTAAATCATAAACCCTTGTGTTTGTGTCTTGGCTAGAGTTAGTCATGTTGTAAAGTCTTTTTAATAGAGTTATTATAAAGTGGCTTGTAATAGTGTTGTTACAAGTTAGTGAGTGATTAAGTCTTTGTAATAGAGTTATTACAAAGTGGCTTGTAATAGTGTAGTTAGGTTATAATAGGTTGTAATCTAAAGATTGCTCAGTATTGAAGTTGAAATCCTACAAGGGTAGGTCGTGGTTTTTAATCCCGTTGAGCTGGGAGTTTTCCACGTAAAATTCCTCTGTGTTCTTTATTTACTGCCAATTTACTGCAGGAAAAAATAGAGAACCTGGTTTCCTAGATTGTTTGGTTTTACAGTATGTTGCTTACAGTGGGAACTGATAGAGAACCGGGTTCTCTATACATTTTGGTGGACGCTTAGTTTCTATCACCCTATGTTATAGGTATCACATCTTCCTTTGTAGTTCGGGAGGCTCTTTCCAACGCCTTTGGTTCTGCCTCGCAAAATCGCCAACTACAATTACATATAGAACTGCAAGAGTTAAAGAAGAATGATCTTTTTGTTTCCAACTATCTACAAAAAGCCAAAACTCTTTCAGATGAACTTAGTGCCGCTGGTAGATCTATTTCTTCTGCTGAATTTAATGCGATTATTTATCGCAACATTGGACCTGAATTTCATGGTCTTATTGTTGCGCTCAATCTCCGCCAAGAACCAATTACGTTTAATGAACTCCATGGTCAATTAGTAGCTCATGAAATTTTCTTTAAAAATGCAATGGAACCTGTAGCAAATATGGTTCTAAAAGATAATACTCCATTGTTTCCTACTCCGCCATATCGGGCACAATACTCTTCACATCAAAATAATTATCAGCCGCGCCCTTCTAACAACTCCAATAAAAATCGAAATTGTGGGGCCTGTCAAATCTGTGGCCTAAACAACCATTCTGCTGTTACTTTCCGCAAAAGATATTTTCCTTGTAACTCTGGGCAATTCCCACAATAAAATAATTATGTTGCTCCACCAATGGCTAACTATTCTGCGATTGCACCCTCTTCACCAAATATGCATCCCATTACGTGGTTTCTAGACACAACTGCAAATTATCATATCACTCCAGACCTTCAGAATTTAAGTGCCATTAATGAATATCCAGGTTCGGATCAACTACATGTAGGTAATGGTCAAGGGCTTCAAATCTCTCACACTGGTATGGCAACAGTACATTCTCCTTTGAAATCTCTTTACTTGAAAAATATTTTATGTGTTCCAAAAATAGTTAAGAATCTACTCTCTATTCAAAAATTTACCATCGAAAATTCTTGTTTTTTTGAATTTTGGCCTTCCTATTTTCTTATTAAGGACCAGCGAACCCGCCAACTACTGATGCACGAACCAAGTGAGTTTGGAATTTACAGCCTTCAACAAATGCCCAAGACAGCTATGACGGTCACGGTTCCTTCACTTGATGACTGGCACCTCTGTCTGGGTCATCCAAATGTTCAAAAGCTTCGTTCATTAGTTTGGAATCATCATTTGTCTAGTTCTACAAATAAACTTAGTCCGTGTGGTAGTTGTAATTTAGGAAAATTATCTCGTTTATCCTTAGCGTCTGTTGAGCATACTAGCACAACTCCTTTTCAAATTGTTCACTCTGATGTTTGGGGCCCGGGCCCCGTTCTTTCTTCCATGGGTCATCGTTATTTTTATATATTTGTGGATGATTTTACTCGCTTTACATGGGTTTATTGTCTTAAAAATAAAAGTGATGTTCACTCTATTTTTCTAAATTTCGAAAAGATGATTGAAAGGCAATTTCAAGCAAAAATTAAAGCTTTTCATTCTGATTGGGGAGGAGAATACCAAAAATTAAACAAATACTTTGAGAATACTAGTATTATACACCGAATTGCGTGTCCTTACAAGCATGAACAAAATGGCATTTCTGAAAGAAAAATTAGGCACTTGGTAGATACTTGCCTTGCTTTATTAGCTCATGCAAATTTACCTCTTAAATAATGGAACTTTGCTATGGAACACAGTGCCATTTTAATTAATGTTCTCCCTTCAAATTTCATTAAGCAACAATCTCCATATCAAAGTTTATTCAACAAAAACCCGAACTACCTCTCTTTCAAGTCGTTTGGGTGTTTGGTTTTCCATTGCTTCGGCCTTCATAAGTTTTCTTTTCGAACATCACCTTGTATCTATCTTGGTCAAAGTCCGAGTCACAGTGCATATAGGTGTCTAGATAAATCCACAGGTCGAATATGTCTAGCTAGACATGTCAAATTTCATTCACAAGAATTTCCATATAAAGAAAATTCGGCCAACTCATCTAGTAAGAAATCCAATAACTCATGGCTACACGTCTCAAGCTCATTTCAGTCTCACTTGGACTCTGCATCTCTATCTGGTAAGACTTCTTCTCCATCTCACTCTCCTAATTTTTCTCCTTCACCTAATAAATTATCTTTATCTTCTCTAGATAGAAACCCATCTCACTCTAATCTATCAAATTTTCCTCATTTATGTAAATCACCGACTCTTTCTCTACCTGGACCCTCATCCCCGCCTAACTCACCTTTGTGTTCATCTCCTCAAATATTAACTAGAACTCCTATATCAAATTCATCCTCATCCCCTATATCAAATCCGACAGTGCTCCTGGATTGTCATTAGTTGTAGATTTTTCAGATTATTCCCTAAAAGACAATTCAAAATCATCTTGCACCCACTCCATGCAACTCCGTCCCACCACCATGCAAAAACGCCAAGCCAACCTTGCCTTAACCAAACCAAATTATCCATTGGAGGAACCTAAAAATATTGTTCAAGCTAAAAAAATTCAGGAATAGTGTGCCGCTATGCAACAGGAGTTGAATGCTCTGCATCAAACTAATACATGGAGTTTAGTGCCTCGCCCTAGAAACAAAGATGTAATTGGCAACAAGTGGATTTTTCGAATAAAGAGAAATGCATATGGCTCAATAGAGAGCTACAAAGCGCGCCTTGTTGCTAAGGGCTACACACAACAATCTGGTATTGACTATCAAGAAACATTTTCCCTCGTAGTCAAATTCACCACTGTTCTGACAGTTCTTACACTTGCCATAGTTCATAATTGGCTCATTCATCAACTTGACATCTCCAATGAATTCTTGCACGGCCAGTTAGATACTGAATTATTTATGGAACAACCATAAGGGTACACTGATCCCTCCAAACCTGACCATGTTTGCCAGCTTCATCGCTCGCTCTACGGCTTGAAACAAGCTCCACGAGCTTGGTTTCAGTGTTTTTTAACCTTTTTGGAGGGTCTCGATTTTCACTCTTCCAAGGCCGACACATCAGTGTTTGTTCTTCTTCAAGGTACTTTAAGAATATATGTATTAATTTATGTTGATGACATAGTTGTTACATGTTCAGAGTACTCAAAGTTGCAATGGTTTCTCACCAAAATTAAAGTAATCTTTCCTTTCCGGGACTTGGGTGCCTTGAATTGTTTCCTTGGAATTGAGGTAAAAAAGGTCTCAGATGGACTATTGTTGACACTGAATAAATATGCGGTTGATCTATTGAAAGAGACAAATATGAAAGAATTAATTTGTGTACCACGCCAATGGCGGTACTCCAAATCTGAGCAAAACATTGGGTGAGTCATTGTCAAATTCTGAGAAATATCGTCAAATTGTAGGTTCCCTGCAATACATGTCACTAACTCGCCCCGACATTGCATTTAGTGTCAACAAGCTAGCTCAATTTATGCATTGTGCGACTTAAGTTCATGACAGGCCTTGAAGCATTTACTTCTCCACATTCGTTCCACTACCAACATTGTTTTATTTATTTCCAAGAATTCTACCTTGCAACTTCAAGGTTTTTCAGATAGTGATTGGGATGGCTGCGCCGATGACCGGCGTTCTACAAGTGGATATCTTGTGTATCTTGGAAGTAATTTAATCTCTTTTTCTTCAAAGAAAGGACCCACTATTGCACGATCTTCAACAAAGAGTGAATATAAATCACTGGCCAATGCCACAACTGAAATCATGTGGATCAGTTCTCTTCTTTGCGAACTTGGCTTCCCTCCTGCCGTCCCTGCCATCATGTGGTGTGATAACATTGGTGCTATTTATTTGAATGTCAATCTTATCTTATTATTTCACAGAGGGGTATATATGCAATTGGCCTGATGTATTATACCATGATTCTTCAATAAGGTTTGTAGTTGATCATTAAGAAACTCTGTTCCATTGTCTGTTCTTAGGCATTTGAGCTTATGATCACGGCCAAATCCACGCCACTAATAAGTAGCAAGGAGGTCGATACAATAATAAACCCAACAGAGGTCGGGATCGAATTCACGGGGAGTTAACAAATGGGATTAGGTGTATATCTAAGTTAATTGCAAGTTTTGGCTCTTATTGCACTTCCACAAACTTGGTTGGTGCTCTACTTCTATTTTACTCTATTGATTGCAATTAATAAAACTAAGTACAATATTGTTGGTTTTTGGGTTTTTCAAATGATTAAAGGGACTAGGGACGTGACTTCTACCTACATGGTTATACAACGAGTTGTAAATTCCAGGGCAAGCTTGATTAGCTGGGGTTGTAATATAGCTATCACACCCAGGTACTCACTCTATACCTCTCGGTAGTTTGAGTGATTTTACCTAATTTGTCTTTCTCAAGTCTAAATGGGTATTTGCACAAAACAAGTGATATTAGCGCAAGTAGGGTATTACTATCTCTAGGTTTAACCCTTTAATTGAGGCTATCAAATTCTTGAGTTCACCCCAATTCCTTGTTAGCCAAGTTTTCCTAGACTAAGTCCTTCTTTTTCAAGTAGAGACTAAGTCACTTAGGCATGAATCAATATTTGCAACCATTAATTCTTGAGTTTTAGAAAGAACTAGGCTAAATATCACTAACCCAATCACAACACAAGCCCTAAATCAAACACCCGTTAAATACCCACACTAGGGTTGGGTCACAACCCTAGCTAAAGATTTAGCTACTTATGAAAATTGCAGAAATTAAAGAAGAATTGAAGATAGAATCCATAATATTTGATTATGGGATGAAAATCTAGTGTTTAGAGACAAATCTAGTACAAAGTTGCCAAAAGCAGTAAGTAAAAACAAAACAGGTACTCCTCTATAACATAACATAACCTAAAAATGACAAAAAGTTCTATTTATACTAAGCTAAAAATATTTGACAAAATTGCCCCTGCGGAGGTTGTGCTGCCGCATAATTCTGAGTGCGGTCGCACACTTGCTTGTGCGACCGCATAATTATGGTGCAGTCCACATTCCTTGAATTGGAGCTCTGGCTTTTGCTAGACTTTTGCGGACCACACAATTCTGAGTGCGGCCGCGCTCTTGATTATGCGGCCGCATAAAAATGATGCGGTCCGCACTTCTTGACTTTGGAATTGAACCCAGCTCTCTGATTCTTCACTCCTGCGGACCGTACAATAGTGGGTGCGACCGCACTTGACATCCTGTGGTCGCACAATTTTGGTGCGGTCCGCACTCCTTCAACTTGGCCAAATATCAACTCTCTGCACCTCGTCTATAGTTGTCCGCATAATAGTGAATGCATCCACGCACATACTTCTGCTGCTGCACAATTCTAGTGCGGTCCGCACCTCTTTACTTGCTCAATTTTCAGTCTCTGACCCTTTCTTCTGCGGCCGCACTAGAATTGTGCGGTCCGCACACTTGATCTTTTTGCCCTATTTTGGTTCTTGTTCACTTTTGACTCCTTTATGAGTTGATTTTGATTTCGTTGGATCATATTACAACATTCCTGTAAGCAAACATATTTCATTAGTTTTTGGGAATACCTTTAAGCATTTTTTACCTAAAACACAAGTAAAAAGAGCAAATAAGCGGTCAAAATCCCTATTTATCAACTCCCTCAAACTTAAGCTTTTGCTTGTCCTCAAGCAAATAAGGCAATTCCCACCTCCACTAGAACAAAGGGATATTTCAGTTGTCCTAAGGCGAAGCAATTATGCATCAATTGGGACTAACAATTACCCTCAACACATATAATTATCAACAACACAATGTTTTGACTTTTCGAGTACCGTAGTTCTAATGTGACACTAGAGCATCAAGAGTTGACTTTATTCACCAAGGAAGATCGCTCTTTCATGTAGGTCATTGTGGATCCCAAACTCCTCCTCCTCTACTCTCCATTAGCAAATCTCACTTTAGAATATAACCATCAAAACAAGGATTGTGAAAAAGTTCGCTCATCTGTCTCAAAAAAAATGTCACGAGTCCGACTCTAAGTATCATAAGCTTGCCCCTTATGTAAATCACCACTAATGTAAGCTCACTCAACTTGAAATCACGTAGGGAATTTTCGGTATGTAATGAAGGCTTTTGGATCAAGGTAGGACTTGTTGGAATATAATTGTTTCATCTTTCCTTAAGCACTCCATTTTCTCTCTTCAGCTCATACATACTCGACACTTTGAGTCATTTTCTTCTTCCTTGGGGGTACTAGAGAGACTTACTGTCACTCTTTCTTGATCATGACATTCATTTTTCTACTTTTCTATTTACTCCATGCCTTTCATCATTGTTTTCTTTGAATCCCTTCAACTTTCTACCTTATTCACTTTCTTTTTGGAATTTCTTTTTTGGCCTTTCTTTCTTTTCTTTGCCATCCCTTTTCTTCATTGCTTTTTTTTTCTTCTTCTTTCTACCTTTTATCACTTTCAAACTCCTCGTCTCTCCCCCAAACTTATGCTTTTGCCAATTGTTTTTCAAGAATGCTAAGGAAAGATCGGGTGCCAAGAAAGGGTCATTACAAAACGGATAAAGGCTTGTAACGTGACTATTGAAAGAAAAAGGGCTTCGGCTCAAAGGGGTTGACTAGGGATATCACATTGGTAGGCTATGGAATTTTTTAAGTTTCAAATTGGATCAAGGAAAGCCTATAATCATTTCTCAAGTCAAGCTACACTTAGAACTTTGCCTAGATAAACATTCAGGACAAGTTCTAGACTTATTGGCACGGGAACTTGGACTTACAATTCAATACGTCACCTCTAAAGATGTTGGATTGCTAAAGAGAACAGAGTCGAGGTTCCACAACAACCTTAGCTAAGATTGAGAATCACAAATGGCTCAACTGAACCACTCGATGACTGTTTAAGTCAACATAAGATTCTAAAGGTCACAACTAGAGCTATTTTATGTCAACAACTTTGTTTTTAACCATAAGGTCAGAGGTAAATGTGTTAGTACCAAGTGAAGCCTTCTTGAGACACTTCTATTCATTACTACTATATTTGCCAAAACATAACAGAAAACGGAATCAATCCCTTAATAAGGTTGTCACGCCATCCATCGTTGGGAAGAGCCACCCGGTTCACACAACATCCACCCTTGGAAAGAACTGTGGCATTAACAAAACCAAAGGCTTATTTTTCACACAAAACGTAAAAAGAAGCTACTAAAGTAAATAAGAAGTTATACTACTACTGAAAAACAAACTAAAGAAGTTATGAAGTAAACTACAGAAAGTAAAATAAATATACAAAACGAAGCAAAGCGAATATATACATAAGGGAAATGAATATATACATCAAATAGGAAAAATATATACATACCAAAGAGAAAATAAAGATAAAGGAAAAATAGTGTAATAGTTATTACATGCCAAATTTCAATCAAAATCAATCAAAATGGACCACCCCCAAAATGAAAAATCAGCATTGTCCTCAATGCTAATCAAAAATAAAAACAGGGAAAGGTAGAGAGTGAAGAAAACTCCCTATGTGGTCTCAGTCTGCATGGGATCCTCAGCACCCTCTGTCTCCTCTAACTTTATGTCATAATCTCTTGATGGAGGGACTTCTGGGTTGCTGAGCATCTGTATCATCTCCTGAGTAGTGTGTGTAGTTGCAGTCGGCTCCTCAGGCTGGCCGGCTGCTGCCTTTGATGGCTCTGGTACTGCTGCCGGTGTTGCCAGGTCTGTTTGCTCCATGAGCAAGTCCAATGGAAGATCTCCGGGAGAGGAAATCTTTTCAACCTCTTTGCACAGCTTCTCTAACGACTCCTTTGATGCCTGAGTCTTACGCATCTTCTTGACCTGTTTGCCCAAATCCTTGATGACCTTCCCATTCGTAGCTAGAGTCTCTATGATGACCTTCTGGTTATCCAAAATTTTCTTCAATGTTTCCTCCACCGACAGAGGTACCTGAGGCTCTGCTGGGGCTGAGGACTGTGCTGTAACAGCACTGGATATTGCAGTCAACTTTGTAGTAGCTGCCTGCATCCAGTTGTTAAGACTCGCCAATATCTGGAAGAGGATGTTGTTTTGTTTACAAGGTGGATTTTCCCTGGGAATTGTTGTGATTGGGCTTCCGACTGTGCTTGCACGGAGTTACCCTCATAAGTTTCCCCGGATGGGAGGTACTCACTGGTGTCTGAAAGTTCAGGAGGTCTATTAGCTGTAGCTTTCTTGTTTATGACCTTTTGAACTAAAAGTGGTAGGTTGGTTTTGCCTCGGCCTCGGGAGGGTTCTGCCCTCCCATTCGATGTATCTCCTCTACCGAGTGAGCAAACCATTGTCTGCAACACATAAGTAGTAGAAATCATTTAGAATTGGAGCTCATAATGTATATAGAAGTAGGATTGAAAGTGCATTACACAGTCTCAGAAATGGGCAGTGCGGACGGCACAAAAGTGAGTCCGGCCGCAGACTGTCCAGTGCACACCGCACAATTTTGAGTGCGGCCGCACAACTCTAGGTTCAGACTACTGGGGTCTCTGATGTTTCCTGGGTGCGGACCGCACAAAAATGAGCACAATTTTGAGTGTGGCCGCACAACCCCATATTCAGACTATTGGGGTCTCTGAAGTTTCATCGGTGCGGACCGCACAAAAATGAGTGCGGCCGCACAAGTCCACTGCGGACCTCACAATTTTCAGTGCGGCGCACAATATCATTAATCAACTTGCCCTTAACTTAGGGTGCTGCGGATCACACAAAAATGTGTGCGGCCGCATACCCTCTACTGCGGACCGCACAAAAGTTTGTGTGGCAGCATAAGTTGAATTACACGGGCGCCGACTTACGATTTAAATAAAGTTTTTCACTAATTAGCCATGGATCTATCAATTAAGCATGATTAGCTACTTACCCAGGCCCCATTTAATATTTAAGATACTACCCATATGATGCTAAGCAAGATTTACCATCTATTGACATTATTAGGCATGAAAATAACCCTAGATAATAAAAACTAAAACAAAGAAAAATAAAAGGAGGAATCTAAAGCATTGAAACTAACATACTAGTAATGAATATGCAGATGAGATTCAACACTTAATGAAATGGGGGAAGAGAGATAAAAGGGGATAATCAATGTGCTAGTTTAATCTCAAAGGTCAAAGTTTGTAAACTGTAAAAAGCTAAGAAAAGTCCTATTTATACATTCACCCATCTGGCCCACAACTTACCTAAGTGTGGATGCACAATTTTGAGTGCGGTCCGAACTCCTTACCTGTTCCTTGAAGTGGTGTTGCGGTCCGCACACTGATGACTACGACCGCAGAATTCGTGCGGTCCGCAAATCATAACGGAATTTTGTCAAGACAAACTTCAGAGACTTTGCAATTTTCATCTCCCAATTGTGTAGCCGCAGTGTGATGGTGCGGTCCGCACTCCTGAAACACTTAGCCAATGTTTTCCTTGCAAAGTTCCTGCAATGCACACCCATATTCCCGCATACACTTCACAACCAGTTAGCACAAAACAATGCCTAATCTAAAAAAGAAAAAGAAAATCAAGAGAAAGAAAAACATATGGGTTGGCTCCCAAGAAGCGCCTAATTTTACGTCGCGACACGACGCATGTTACCCTCAATCACTTGAAATGGAGCAATGCCACCATGTGGCCCTTATCAACCTTGCCAAGATAGTGCTTCACCCGATGCCCATTGACTCTAAACACCTCACCATTCTTATTTTTCAGATCTAGAGCACCAAAGGGTGTCACATGTATAACTTCGAACATGCCACTCCACTTTGATTTCAGTTTTCCCGGAAACATCCGCAACCAAGAGTTGACAAAATCACAAGGTCACCTTCTTTGAATTCTTTGTTCCGGATATACTTATCATGTAGGTACTTCATCTTGTCCTTATACAAGGACGAACTGGAGTAATCATGGAACCGAAACTCATCAAGTTCATTCAATTACTCCACCCTAAGATTTGCAGCTACATCCCACTCAAGGTTCAGCTTCTTCAATGCCCACAAAGCCTTATGCTCTAGTTCCACCGGAAGGTTACAAGGTTTCCCGAACACCAACCGATATGGAGATATGTCAATTGGTGCTTCGTAAGCTGTTCTGTAAGCCCAAAGAGCATCGTCAAGTTTCTTCGACCAATCAGTCCGGTTTGCATTAACAATCTTTGACGAATACTCTTGATCTCCCGGTTGGAGACTTCAACCTGTTCACTTGCTTGGGGGTGATAGGGAGTCGACATTATGTGAGTGACACCATACTTGGAGAGTAAAGTGTCGAAGCCTTTGTTGCAAAAGTGTGATCCCCCATCACTAATAATGGACCTAGGAGTACCAAACCTTGTGAATATGTTCTTCTTCAAGAAAGCTACCACACTCCGAGCTTCATTGTTGGGAAATGCCACAACTTCAACCCATTTGGACACGTAATCAATGGCTACCAGAATATAGGTGTTCCCACATGATCTCACAAATGGACCCATAAAATCGATACCTCACACATCAAAAATATCAATCTCTAGGATGGTGGTGAGGGGCATCTCATTTTTCTTGGAGATCCCACCGGCCCTTTGGCATTCATCATAATGCTTAACGAACTCGCTAGCGTCCTTGTAAAGGGTTGACCAATAGAATCCTGCTTATCACCTTTGTAGCAGTTCTCGCTCCACCATGGTGACCATCATATGGCGAAGAGTGGCAAGCTTCAAGAATACCCAATTGTTCTTCTTCTGGTACACATCTTCGAATAACACCACCAGTGCAAATTTTGAAGAGATATGGCTCATCCCAATGGTAGTCCAGGCAGTCTCGTTTGAGCTTCTTCCTTTGGTTTGAAGAGAACTCATTCGAAACAATGCCACTCACAAGATAGTTGGCCATATCGGCAAACCATGGCATCCCGTACATATACATGGAAAGGAGTTATTCGTCCGGAAATGAATCATTGATCACAAGGCCATCATGTGGCCTCCCCTCCTCCTCCAATTGGGACAAGTGGTCCGCCACTTGGTTTTCACTCCACTTACGGTCTTGGATTTCGAGATCAAATTCTTGTAGAAGAAGTACCCACCGCATCAATCTTGCCTTAGAGTTTTTATTGCTCATCAAATAACGAAGTGCCGCAGGGC
The DNA here is from genome assembly GCA_005239495.1 of Nicotiana undulata. NCBI lineage: Eukaryota > Viridiplantae > Streptophyta > Magnoliopsida > Solanales > Solanaceae > Nicotiana > Nicotiana undulata. The sequence goes on along the minus strand of MDKH01154014.1, from coordinate 1,501 downwards.
CAGCGTGAACAATCACCTTTGTACCCATTAGGTACGGGCAGAACTTTTCCATAGCAAAGACAATGGCTAGGAGTTCTTTCTCTATCACCATATAGTTTAGTTGGGCCTCGTTCATGGTCTTACTAGCATAGTAGAACGAATGGAAGATCTTGTTAATTCGTTGCCCCAATACCTCTCCAACCGCCACATCGCTTGCATCACACATGAGCTAAAATGGTAAGCTCCAATTTGGTGCGGTAATAATAGGACTAGTAGTCAACATATACTTGGTAGTTCATATGCCTTCATACTATCTTCAATTAAAACGAACTTGGCATCTTTCTCCAAGAGTTTGCATAAGGGGTTTACCACCTTAGAAAATCCTTGATGAACCGGCGGTAAAACCCCGCATGACCTAGAAAGCTCCTCACTCCGTTGATGGAAGTAGGGGTGGGAGTTTGGATATCACTTCAATTTTTGATTTATCAACCTCAATACCATTGTTGGAAATCTTGTGGCCGAGGACAATTCCCTCCTCGACCATAAAGTGACACTTCTCCCAATTAAGCACCAAGTTAATTTCCTCACAATGTGCCAATACCTTATCCAAGCTCTCTTCAAAAGAATCCCCCCCAACAGAGAAATCATCCATGAAAACCTCGAGAAATTCCTCCACCATATCGGTGAAGATGGCCACCATACACCAGTGAAAAGTTGTCGGCGCATTGCATAACCCGAATGGCATCCGCGAGAATACGAAAGTGCTATACAGACAAGTGAAAGTGGTCTTCTCTTGGTCTTCAGGTGAAATAAGAATCTGGTTATATTTGGAATACCCATCCAAGAAGCAATAATAAGCACGTTCGGCTAACCTATCCAACATTTGATCAAGAAATGGAAGCGGGAGATGGTCTTTCCGAGTAACATTTTTGAGCTTCCTATAATCCATGCACACTCTCCACCCGGTGATAGTTCTTGTGGGGATCAATTCATTTTTCTCATTTTATCACAGTCATGTCCCCTTTCTTTGGGACACATTGCACCGGAAAGGTCCACGAACTATCGGAAATGGGGTAGACAACCCCAACATCCAACCACTTGATGATCTATTTCTTTACTACCTCTTGCATGGCCTCATTAAATCTTCTTTGATGTTCCACGTAGGGTTGTTCATCCTCCTCCAATGTGATTTTGTGCATGCAAAAGGCGTGGCTTATACCTCGAATATCCGCCAATGTCCAACCTATTGATTTCTTCCTCCTTTGGAGCACCGCAAGGGTGGAATCTACCTGCACGTTAATTAAGCATGAGGAAAGAATAATAGGTAAAGTGGAACAAGGGCCTAGAAACTCATACCTGAGGTCTGAAGGCAAAGGCTTTTACTCCAATGTGGTAGGCTCCTCAATTGAGGGCTTTGTTGGAGGAGTCTTCCGGTTTTCGATATCTAAGGAAAGTTTTCGGGGCCCATAAGTATATGATCCCATTCCTTGCAAAGCATTGACACATTCTACAAAGCCTTCCT